>JAOTQR010145729.1:0-19902 GCA_025774065.1 Solanum ossicruentum
ATTTATCTATGTATAATATTGATGAAAAATTTATAACATGTATATTTTTGATTAAACAAAAAAAATTGTTAAAGTTTTTATAACAGGTTTTAATTTTTCTCAATAAATAATCTTAATATCAAAAATGCATTTATAATTTTCAATTTTCTTTTTTCATTATTCGACTCTCCAAAACATTCGTAAAAAAGCTAGCGAAATACAATCTGTTTATCAAAAAGCTTTTTCAACTGACTCAAGACAATACAAATTACTATTTTTAAAAGCCGTTTTCTGGAAAACTATTTGAATAAAAATTAGCAGTTTTAGTCACTACAACAAACTGGCACAAAATAGTTTTAAATATTTGATTAAAAAAAAAAAAAAGCTTTACAGGTGTGTGTGTAAACATACAAACATACAACATTAAGATAAGAGTCGTAGGTATTTGAGTTACCTTTTCAAAATATTTTTATTCACTCAACACAGATTTCTAAACAACAAGAGATTCAAAAATTACTAACGGCTACACATTTACAAAAAAATTATTTGATCACCTACCAAAAGGGAAAGATTGTCACACACACATATATATATATATATATATGTGTGACACACACACACAAACACACACACACACACACACACACACACACACACACACACATATATATATATATGTCACAAGCGTCCGTATCCGTATCGATCCAACAGATAGTTTTTAATCTCAATTTTTATAATGCGAATAGATTTTTTATATGCATTTTCAAATTTTAGAAGCAGCAAAAGAAATATAATCAAACTATTTTTAAAATATTTAATTAAGAAATCTACAAGTTTTTTTAGCGGGTCTCATATAATAGTAGTGAAGAAGTAAACAACTCATTCACAAAATAATTTTAATTGAAGCAGCCGAAAAAATATAATCAGGCTGTTTTGAAAATATTCAATGAAGAAACTCACAAACAACAATAATTTATCACGACTAACATTCCAAAATCATAATTGAAGAACCTAAAGAAATATAATGAAACTGCTTTCAAAATATTAAATTAATGAACACACAAATTATTTTTGTGGGTCTCAGGAACTCACAAAAATAATTTGTTAGAGCCACGCAAAATAATTTGTCAGGGCTAATATTATAAAATCATAATGGAAACAGTCGAAGAAATATAACAAATCTGCTTTGGAAATATTAAATTAAAAAACTCACAAAAATAAATAATCGAGTTGTTTTGAAAATATTAAATTAAGAAACACACAAAAATAATTTATCATGGCTAATATTGTAAAATTATAACCGAAGAAATATTGTAAAATTATAATTGTAGCAGTTGAAGAAATATAGTGAAGCTGCTTTGAAAATATTAAATTAATGAATCCACAAGTCCTTTTTACGAATCCCATATAATAGCGGTAAAAAAATAAACAACTCAAGCAGGAATATTGACGGAGAGATATCAGCTGCTTTATTCACAATTATTAGAGAGAGAGAGCGCAACTTTCTAGTTCCTATAATATTAGTAAAAATACAATCTAATGATGAAGGAACATTCTATCAAAATGTGAATGTTGGCTTTAGCTTTTTTGGATGCTACAACTCCCCCCCACCCATCCCGCGAAGAAATTTTATTTCAATATTTACCTTACTCTAGTCTCCAAACTAGTGTGGATATTGTATGCTCATGTATTCATCTTGCTCCTAGGAGGCTTCTTTTCAAGGGTGTGCATCAGTCAGTTCGGTTCAATTTTATGTGTTATCGATTTTTGATTTTTAAGTATGTTAGACCAATAAGATTTTTTATCGATTTTTGGTTTATTAGTTTTTTGTCCTTAACGGTTCAGTTTTCAATTTATCCAATAAGAAAATACTCATAAAATAAATATATGACTTCTGTAATAATTTGACGATATACGATGAGTCACAATAAAACAAACAATCAATTAAGCACCTAAACTTAATAATATGCAATATTTGACCTCATATTCTAGTTTACTTTCCAACAGAATAGTTATACATTGGAAACCAAACAAATACATGACTTATGAGTATCAATTTAGTATCAAGTGATGTTAAATTATTAATATTTAATATTTATATAGGGATAAAGTAGTAAATTATTACATTCTTAATAGGTTACCGGTTCACCCAATAACCCAATACTAAAAATCAAAATCGAACTGATAATTCGATTATTCTTTTTTGAAAAATCATTAAAAATTCATTAACCCAATAATAATAAACTGATAACATTTTTCTCGGATTGATTCGTCGGTTAGTTTGATTTTCGTATACCCCTACGTCTTTTCTAAAATGGTTCGTCCAAAGTACCTTTAGAAATTCTCTTATTTCTAAGTTGTTTAATTTCATGAGCTTGAATTAGGATATGCTCTTCTTTAATCATCAAGTCAGGATTAACTTCGACAGATTCTACTGGAAGAACATGAGATAGATCTGAATGATATCTTCTAAGAATAGAAATATGAAAGGCATTTTGGATCTTGTCTAATTTAGGTGATAACATTCATATGTAACTGCCCCAACCCATTCAAGTTTCTCATAAGCTCGGCAAGTCGCAAACTAATTTTTTTTTTTTTGCCAAATCTCATAATCTTCTTTCATGGAGGCACATTTAAGAATATTTTTTCACCAACTTGATTCTCAATATCACACCTTTTTATGATCAGCATATGACTTTTGTCTATCCGAAGCAATCTTTAGAAGATTCTTGATCACTTTCACCTTATATTCCATTTGTTGCACAATTACATGTAATGACCTTGATGTTTTACGACTTCGTTGGAGCTTAAAAATTTCAATTTTGGGAGACTTTGGACCAAGGTAACACCACATAGGAGCCCTCACAGTCCGTGTGAGGTAGAAGGCCCGTGTAGGGCCTCCTTGGAGTGACCCTTGGCCTCTTGACGGTTGTTTGGCCCTTGGCGTAGAGTTTCAAGCTACAGTACGCCACACTTGGACCCCACACGGGTCATGTGACACTTCGCAGACCATGTGAAGGGCCGTGTGGTGGCCTTAAGCTTGGAATTCCACTGTTTGGGACCAAGTATGGTGACATGGCCCCTCACACAGCTCGTATGGTGTGACACGAGCCGTGAGGTCCTCCATATGGCTTCTGGAGTGAAATATTTTTCCAAGGATAAAATCACTGTCTCATAACTCTATCGTTAAGAATTGTTTTTCTAAGGAAGAGGACACAGTTGAGTACACGACCCGTGTGACTTCAGACAACTCGTGTGACCGTCCGTATAGATGATTTCGTCAAATTTTTCTAAGTATGGAATTACCGTTACGGACCTTCGTCGAGTGAATTTTTGATAACTGTTGGTTCTCAGGCAAGTACACGGTCCATGTAGTGCAACACAGACCGAATACCCTCCCTTGAGATGAAAATATTCAATTTTCCCAACTTGTTTAATTAATGGCATTTTCATAAATACAGTTTGTTCTAAGGTTCTCTCGTGACTTCCTACGCTACCTATAGACTTCCTAATGACCTAAACTTCGTTCCCAACATTCAAATTCATCCCTCACATTTGAAATTCCTCTTAAGTCACTCTTAAATCTCTTCCAATGAACTCTTGTGGGTCTTAAGCTTGGGATCAAGAAAGGGCTCTTTTTCACCAAATTCCTTTTTGAATCTTCTTCATTAGCTAAGGTATGTGGGTTTGATTCTTGGTCCCTTTCAACCAAGAAGAACCAAACTCTTTTCAAATTATTTTAGCTTACTTTAAATATGAGTTTTCATTATTATGATTTACTAAATTCAATTGATGTATGGACTATGCTTTATTGATGATTTTAAGTTGATTAAAACCCTATTTCGATGATTTACATTGAAGTTATTAAGTTAGGAATGTTCATGTCTCCTTTATAACTTAATTTATGCATGAGTAGTCCATCTTATGTTTTGAATGTGAATTTTACTTATGCATTTACTTAAATTTCATAATGTTTTGTTGATTTTAGATTAAATCTCCATTACCCGTGCTATACTAACATTACTCATATCATATGCATTCATGCTTATTGGATTTTATGAAAGTTATGAAGTGGGTTAAGCTCAAGTATGTTTATGTAAGTAATTTTGATAAGATATTGGTTATGACAAGAATGTGATCACATAAATGTCTATTGCTAATGGCTCTTTGAACATTTTGGGTGCTTGCACCATATTGTCAAGAGCATGAGCTATTCCTATGCATGAGTATCATAGTAATAAAATATGATTTGGCTTTTAAGCCTAAGTATGAATGATTATGTATTGTGTTTGGCATTTGAGTCAAGTGTGCATGGAATGATATGAAATAACTATTGTTTTTTTTTTTGAAAGTATGTACATGTATAGGTATTCTTGTGGGATATTTTGACTTAGCACCGATGGATTGGGGGCGTCAAGGCTATCCCCAAGGATCCTCTCTCTTTCCTAGAACTAAATAGGAATGGAAGCCATTACTAAAAAGATCGGGTCATAAGGAATGGTTATTCATTTGTTGATATGATATGATAATGGAAATTCCGCTGAAAATACTAGGTCGTAAGGAAGGTGTCCATCAACCGAAAAGACAAGGTCGTAAGGTGTGATGTAGATTACTCTTGGCAAGTAATCTTCTCCTATCAATGAGAGGTCTTTATCGGACTAATTCATGTTATAGATCGCATGAGTTTGATTTGTTGGTTATAGTCCATCCCTAATAAATATGAGCGTTTGTGCATTTCATACATCATTGGTTTAATGGCATATCTTATACTATATCTCTTGCTATATATCTCCTTTTATACTTTGTGCCCTTATCATCTAACATTGAAATGCAGGTTTGGTAAGTCATATGCATAACATCTCGCATACTTAGTACACTCAGACATACTAACACATACTTTTGTGTACATAATCTCATCATGTAGGGACCGAGGAGTATATTCATCCACCGTATGATGTCGAGCTCATATATGAAGTTTTACTTATTATGGTGAGTCCTATCTTCCAATGAAAAACCACCATTCGTCTACCTACAGTGCTTTACTTATTTTATTCACTTTGAGGGTGAGCCCAGGGTATGTCTTGGCTCCCAAGCTATCTTATGATTAGAGCATTGTTAGACATATTGTAAACTCCCTTACAGTTATATGCTATGTGATATGAATGGAGGTTATGCTATGGTTTTGGCTATCTATTTGTTAACATTAATTGATTGGGTTATGAGCTTTGGGATATGATTGTTTGTGTGAAGTAAAAGATCCTAAGTCCCGAATTGCCCTCATAGAGTAAGTCATAGTTACCTTTCCCTTAGTATTTATGTGCTAGGTTCTTTGGGAATCCATGTTCTCCGCTTTCCCAATGATATCCCCATAGCGTAAGTCCTTTTTCCTGTCTCGAAGAATTATGTGTTTGCTTTTGACTTCGCTTCCTAAATGATGATATGAATATGGATAGTATGAGGCTTGTTTGGGGACTCTTGAGTTCCCATTTGCCATGTCACTCCTAGGCCCTAGGTCCAGGCCATGACAAGCTTGGTATCAGAGAACTAGATTTGTAAATGATCCTCGGAGTCCAACATGCTGCGTCAAGTAGAATCCTATTAATGGGTATGAAGTCCACCATGCCTATGAGTGGGAGGCTATGACGATGTTCTAGGAAGTTTCTCACTTCTTTATGTCTTATGTCTTGCTATAAATCATATGTTTGGTTTCCTGATCTTGATGGTTCCCTTGCTCCATTGCAAAAGATGCCTCGAGAAAGAGCTCCCAGATCGGCCCCGGCTAATAAGGGTTAAGCACCCCAAGGGTCTATAGAAGAACCTATCTCTAATGGTTAATTTTGTACGGCCTTTGCTATGCTTGCCCAGGTGGTAACCTCTTAAACTAGGCAGGCTAATCTTCATAGGGATCCCACTCTGGCCTCTAGGGTGAGGGATTTCACTCTGATAAACCCTCTAGAGTTTTACGGGTTAAAGCTGATAAGGATGCTCAAGAGTTCATTGATGAGCTCACCATGGTGCTGCATGTTATGGGTGTCACTTCTGAGGAGAAAGTTGAGTTAGATGCTTATCAGTTGCAAGATGTGGCTCAAGTGTGGTACACCCAATGGTCGATGGAGAGGTTTTATGGTAATGTTATTAATTGGGAGGAATTGAAGTTAGCCTTTCTGGATTGTTTCTTCTAACTAGAGCTAAGGGAAGCCAAGATTACTGAGTTTATCAACCTCAAACTAGGGTATGAGTGTAAGGGGCTATTCCCTTAAGTTCAGTAAGCTCTCTAAGTGTGCTCCCACTTGTGGTTGATCCTCGTGCAAGAATGCACAAGTTCATTCCTAGTATCTCTAACTTATTTGTGAAAGAGTGTCATACAACGATGCCCATTTGAGATATGGATATATCTAGACTCATGGTTTATGAGGAGCAAATTAAAAGGGAGAAACTCAAGGAGAGGAGAGTACATGATCCTAAGACGGGCCGTTTGATGGTGGCTTCTCTGTATCTAGAGGTGGTGGTTTTGGTCGCTTCTAATAAGGCCAAGGTTCTAGTTGTCGAGTTTCTAATGCTAAATAGTGCCTCCTTCTAGGGCACTGGTTTGCAATGGACCGTTGTATCCTCAGTGTGACATGTGTGGAAGAAATCACACAAGTACTTGTTAGAAGGAGTTAGGTGCAAGCTATGGGTGTCGTGATAAGAACCACAAGGTTGCTGATTGTTCTAAGGAAGATCAAAGAGGTCAAGGTTAGATGACTCAAGGTAGGCAAGGCTAGCAAAAAGCTCCAAAAAGTGTTGCACCGAGGAACAACAAGTTTTATGTTCTTCATGCACGTTAGGAAGTTGAAGAAGCTCCAAATGTCGTGTCTGGTATATTAAAAGTCTTTGATTTTGATGCGTATTCTTTGCTTGAACTGGGTGCGAATTTATATTTTGTGACTCCACTATTTGTTGTTAAGTTTGGTTTGAGTCCCAAAATCTTGAAGGACACCTTTTCAGTTTATACCCCGTGGGTGAATCTGTTGTTGCTCATAGAGTTTATGGAGGTTGTCCTATTTTTGTGTTGCATAAAGTCTTTCCGTGTGAACTTGTGGAACTTGATATTCTTGATTTTGATTTGATTCTTGGTTTCATGCATCGTATGTCTCTATATGTTGTAGAACCCGGAAGGTTAAGTTTCATTCTCGGATAAGCCCGTTCTCGAATGAAAGGGTAGTGACTCCGCTATTAAGGGTTAGTCTACTTCCGACCTTAAGGCCCGAAAGATGATCTCCTATGGGTGTATTTATCATATTGTGAGGGTCAAGGATGTGGACACCGAGTCACCTACTCTTGAGTCAGTTCTGGTGGTGAATGAGTTTCCGGATGTGTTCCCTCAAGACTTGCTCAGTATTCCTCTCGAAAGGGAAGTAGACTTTGGCATAGATATTCTTCTGGAAACTCAACCCATCTCTATTCCTCCTTATCCTATGACACTAGCTGATTAGAAGGACTTGAAAGATCAATTGAAGGATTTTTGGAAAAGGCTTCATTAGGCCAAGTATATCTCCATGGGGTGCTCCGGTGTTATTTGTAAGAAAGAAAGATGGATCTCTTCGGATGTACATTGATTATAGGCAATTGAATAAGGTTATGATCAAGAATAAGTATCCATTACATAGAATCAATGACTTGTTTGAAAAACTTCAAGGGCTATCCATTTCTCAAAGATTGACCTTTGGGGTATCATCAGTTTAAGCTTAGAGAGTGATATTTCCAAGATGCTTTCCGAACTAGATATGAGCACTTTGAATTTATGGTGATGTTGTTTGGTCTAACTAATGCTCCAGCTATGATAATGGATCTTATGAATCGAGTGTTCAAGGCATTCCTTGATAATTCTATGCTTGTCTTCATTGATGATATTCTCATTTATTCCCTAAGTGAGCGGGAGCATATAGAACATTTGAGGTTGGATCTTCAAACCTTGAGGGAGAAGAAGTTGTATGCTAAGTTTAGCAAATGTGAGTTTTGGTAGGGTGAAGTAGTTTTGTTGGTCATGTGGTGTCTAGTGATGGTATTAAGGTTGACCCGAAGAAGACTGAGGCCATAAAGAATTGTCCTAGACCATTGACTCCTTTGGATGTTCGAAGTTTCCTGGGTTTGCTAGCTATTATAGGAGGTTTGTTGGAGGTCTCACAACCCAATCCTAGGGACTATACATGACACGATGAATAGGGAACCTGAAGGAACCCCAAACAAACCTCTTAGCATAACAATCACACGTCCTTGGTTGCGGAAGCAAAAATAACAACACAAGAGATATAATTAAGGAAAAAGGGATTAAGGGAAGTCTTTGATAATCATAGAATACTTAGGAGTCAATATCATAGCATAAGTATATCAATTATTCCAACAAAACTGCTAACAAAGATTGGAGCGGGGGCTAACAAACTTTCTGGGCTCACCCTCATAGTATCAAGTGTTCAACATAAAGTGATATCAAATAGTAAGAGTAGCATAGCTAATGTCCCCGAACTTGAGGACTCACCAAAGCTTATCTTCCGAAATGCCAAAACTAGCCACGTGGAGGATGATTGAGAGGTGCTCCGCTTCCTACATGGTAACATCATGTAGGCATAGAATATGCATTAGTACGTTTGAATGCACTAAGTATGTAAATTGCAAAGCAAAAAGACATAGCCAACATATTCAAATTAAAATGCATAACCATAAGCAATAGATAATATAATATTAATATGACATGATGATCAATGCTTGAAATAAAATATGCTTGTAATTCATATAACTTATATAGAACATAATACATGTGTGGGAAGAGATCATAATCATAGACCAAGAAACTACTACTTGGAATCCAAGGCATGTCACCCCCTTGGAAAATGATTGAGGTATCCACCCTCAACATGGTGGTATGGGCATGTCACCCTCCAACAAGGTGGTCGAGGTATCTACCCCTCAACAATATGGTAGTATGGACATGTCACCCCCAACAAGGTCATCGAGGTATCTACCCCTCAATATGGTAGTATTAGCATGCCATCCCCCAATAAGGTGGTCGAGGTATCTACCCTTCAGCATGGTAGTATGGGCATGTCACCCTCCAACAAGGTGGTTGAGGCATGTCACCCCCTCAACAAGGTGATAGGGCATGCCACCCCCCTAACAAGCTGTGATCAACTTGCGACACTATAGATACTTTTCATGAATTCAATGTATATGTGCAAGCTCTTAATCATCATAAAGTCACTTGTCTTATAAACGATGTAATTGACCATCAATAGCTTGAGAATCCTTGTCAAGGCATTTTATCAAACACTTGGTGGTAGTGCAATGTTAGTTCAAAATCATGCAATTCAAGAGTGAAATAATATGAGAAAACTCAATTGAAATCAACTCACCAACATATAGTAAAACCCTCATGTAAGATAGCATGAAATCCATCATTAAATCTCATAATAGATCATAGTTTCATAGCTCAAATCATGCATAGTCTTAATTGATAACTAATTCATAGTATAAGCTTGAAATAGATAATCATGCATATTGAACCAACATTTCATAAAACCCCAACATAGTTTATAATCAAAATCATAATAAGTGATACCCATATAAGATACAACTTGAAATAATGTAATTTTCATAAAAAGGAAGATTGGGCTCCATGGGTGAAAGCACCCAATAGATGAAACCCACTACCTCAAACTTGGGTTTCCTTGAGTTGAGCTCGAAGAGAACATGTTCTTCAAGAGAATCCTTAAGATCCAAAGTTAGTCTTGAAATCCTTGGAATTCGAATGAGATATTTGGTTAAGTCTTGGAAAGGGTTTTGAGAGGGTCTTGAGTGATATAGAGTTGAAAAATAGCTGAGTATATGTGTTTTCAAGCATAAGTGGTCATGAGGCTATGACCCCAAGGCCTTTCGGCTTTATTGAAAAGCCAAGGAAAATAATACTTTGGTCCACACCCTTGGCGCGATGTAGACCATATGCAAAGCACCTTCCAATAATAATCCGCGCCCCTGGCGCATCCCAATCAGGGCACGGATGACCACTGGAAATAAAAGACTAGAAAAAATTACTTTTTTCTATGGGTTCTCTATAATCGAGTTTATACCTATCTCTCACTCAATATTAACTCCCGATTGAGATTACGAAGTTGGACTTTTGATATCATACACGAATTTTGAGATATATGGAAATTAAGATTCTGAGAATTTTCGAAGCATATTTTTTGGGGCGTTTTTGCGGCTGTTTCAATATCTCCCCTTTGGAAACATTCATCCCTGAATGTCAACAAAATGTACATAAGAGAAGTAATCATGAAGATTTCAGCCCAACATGAATGCAACAAATGCATTTAAACATCATTTCAAAAATCTCGACATTACTGTCAAAACTACCATAAACTTGTAAACATAAACATGAATGCCTGCAAAATGACAAGGGATGAAACTTAAGACTTGAAATCGTATAGGGACTTAAATTAGTACCTTAGGCATGAGTAGAGGGGAAGAGATAGGGATATCTCTTTCTCATGTCTACCTTGGTTTCCTATGTGACACTTTCAATTTGTTGTTTCCTCCAAAGGATCTTGACGGAAGCTACATCTTTATTTTTCAACCTCTTAACTTGTTTGTCAAAATTCTCCACCAGGGCCTCCTCATAAGTCAAATTATCTGCTACAACACTCACAGCATCCAAAGGCACTATAGCACTTGGGTCACCCACACACTTTCTCAACACGGACACATGAAAGACCAAATGAACTATGTCCATCTCCATAGGTAAGTCCAACTCATATGAAACCTTACCTACTCTTCTCAAAACGTTATAAGAACCTATAAACCTTGGGCTTACTTTCCCCTTCTTGCCATATCGAACCACGCCCTTCATAGGTGAGACTTTCAAATAAACCCAATCACCACTATTAAACTCAAGATCTCTTCTCCTCACAGAATAGGACTTTTGTCTACTTTGGGCTGTTTTTTATCTCTCCATAATCAATCTCACCTTCTCAATGGCTTCCATGACTAAATCAGGACCTTGCAAAGCCATTTCGCCCATTTCAAAACACCCAACTAGGGATCTACAATGCGTACTATAAAGAGCTTCAAAAGGAGCCATACCAATGCTTGAGTGAAAGCTATTGTTGTAAGCAAATTCAATGAGAGGAAGATGTTTATCCCAACTAGCCTTATACTCCAAAACATAATCCCTAAGCATATCCTCAAAAGTTTGGATAGTCCTCTAGGCTTGACCATCCGTTTGAGGATGAACGACTATGCTAAGCTTAACCTTGGTACAAAGACCTCTTTGGAAAGACCTCTAAAAGTGAGAAGTGAGTTGAGCACCACGGTCCAAAATGATAGACAAGGGCACCCCATGTAATCTAACCAACTCATGTATATACAACTTGACATAATCTTTGGCACCATAAGTAGTTTTGACTAGTAAGAAGTGACCCGACTTTGTCATTCTATACAAAACAACCAAAATAGAGTCAAAATGTTTCATAGTATTAGGTAACCCAACTAAAAAATTCATGTTGATCTCTTTCCACTTCTGAGTAGTAATTTCTATATCTTGGGCTAGGCCACCTGGCCTTTGATGTTTGGCTTTCACTGGTTGACAATTGCGACATCCAGATATGAACTTAGCAATGTCTCTCTTCATACCACCCCACCAATACACTTACCTCAAGTCTCTTTACATCTTTTTAGAACTGGGATGAATGGAATAGCATGTCAAATGCCCCAAAAAGTGCCTGAAAATATGCCTTGAAGATGCCCATAATCGTAATTTCTTTGTATCTCAAAATCTGTGTGTGATATCAAAAATCTGACTTCATATTCTTGATAAGGAGAAAAATTGAGTGGGAAATAGGTATAACCTCAATTTTGGAAAAATCATAGAAAAATTTGATTTTACCAAATTTGCGCAAAACAGTGGAAGTTCGCATTGGCTCCGTGACGCGGAGCCATCGCTGAGTAGTGTATTTTGTTGCTAGTTTTCTTGTTTCGGCCTAAGGCATTGGGGTCTTGATCCTAAGCTTTCCTATGCATATAAAATCCTAATACTTAGTCATTTTTTAACCCCATATCATTCAAGACATTCCTCAAAACCCTCTCAAACACTTAGCCAAATATTTCATCCCAATTCATGTGTCCCAAACTCACTTCTGATCTTAAAGAATTCATTCAAGCTCAAGTTCTCATTCAAATCTTCATCAAGTAAATCTCCAAAGTTGAGGTATATGGGTTTCAACCATTGGCTCCTTTCATCTATGGTGCCCAACCTTCTTGTTCATGTAAATTACAAGTTTTTAAGTTGATTATTTATGGGTATCTTCTATTATGAAATTTGAATATAAACCATGTTGAGGTTTCATAAAACGTGATTGTTTAGGTATGTTTTGAGCTATAAATCTATGACCTATTATGAGGTTTGATGAAGGGTTTTAATATATATTACATGATGGTGTTATCAAGTGTTGGTGGGTTGATTTACATTAAGTTTTATCACATGATTGCACTTTTGAATTGCATCATTTTGAGCATTACATACCCGCCAAATGTTTTATAATATGTCCAGTTTAGGTACTTGAGTTATTAATGATCTATTGCATGACTTATGAGTCGGGTGACTTTACGATGATGAAAGTAATGGATTTATGTGTTGACTTCATGAAAAGTACCTAGTTGCATATTGACCACACCTTAAGGGGTATTGTGTCTCAACTATTATGATGGGAGGTGCTATGCCCATCTACCATGTTGAGGGTTATATACCTTGACCACTACGATGGAGGGTGCTATTCCATCTACCAGTTAAGGGGTACATACCTTGACCACTATGACGGGGGGTGCTATGCTCATCTACCATGTTGAGGGGTATATACCTTGAATACTTTGATGGGGGGGGGTGTTATGGCCATCTACCAATTTATTTGTAGATACCTCAATCACCTTCCAAGGGGGTAGTAGGCCTTGGATTCCAAGTACTAGTTGCTTGGTCTAGGATGATGGTCTCTTCCTACACATGTATTTTGTTCTATATAAGCATATTTTACTTTAAACATTAATCATGTATGCCATGTTGCTAATATACTTCTCTTGCTTATGATTATGCATTTTGATTAAGTTGCCCATCTCTTATTACATTGCATCCTATATACATAGTACGTTCAAATATACTAACGATACTCTATGGCAACATGATATTGCCATGTAGGAACTGAAGCCCCTCACGATCATCCTCCTCGTGGCTCATAGACTATTTTGAAGATAAGCTATTGGTGAGTCCTCAAGTTTAGGGACACTAGCTTTGCACTCTTACTTTTTCTGTTTCCTTATGTTGCACTTTGATACTAAAAAGGTGAGCCCGAAAAGTGTCTTAGCCCCTGCCCAATCTATTCTAGAGGTATTTTTAGACAAGTTATGTAATTATGCTTAAGCTTTGCTCTTTTGATGATCTATTTTATTAAAGATCTCAAATTGAGATAAAGAAGGTGGTTAGAACTTCTTAAGGACTATGATATGAGTGTGCATTATCATCTAGTAAGACTAATGTTGTGGCAGATGCATTGAGTAGGGTTTCTATTGGTAGCCTAGCTCATATTGATGGTGGGGGCATAGAGGTGGCTAAGGAGGTCCATCGGTTGGCTAGATTGGGAGTTAGGTTGGAAGAGGTTGATAATGGTGTTGTTGTTATTGATGGTTCTAAATCTTCATTAGTTGAGGAGGTGAAAGCTAAGCAAGATCTTGATCTCTCCTTGTTAGAATTGAAGGTCTTGGTGAAAGAGAGCAAGATGGAGGTTTTCTCCTCAGGGAGAGATGATACCCTTAAATACCAAGGTAGGTTCTGTGTGTGTTGTGTTGATAGCTTTAGAGAAAAGATTCTTGATGAGGCTCATGGTTCTACTTACTCTATTCACCCCGTGTCTACCAAGATGTATAGAGATTTAAGGGATGTGTTTTGGTTGGTAGGTATGAAGAAAGATATTGCCAAATTCGTTTCAGGTTCTCATAGTTGCAAACAAGTCAAAGCCAAACATCAACGGTTGGGTGGCCTAACCCAAGACATAGAGATTCCTACTTAGAAATGGGAAGAGGTTAATATGGATTTTTTGGTTGGGTTTTCCACGACAAGAAAGGGTTTTGATTCCAGTTGGGTTTTGGTTGATAGAATGATAAAATTGGCTCTCTTTCTACTGGTTAAGACCATATATGGGGCTGAAGATTATGCCAAGTTGTACATTCATGACTTCGTGAGGTTGCATGGGGTTCCTTTGTGCATCATATTAGATTGTGGTCCTCAATTAACTTCACTTTTTTTGAGGTCTTCCCAAAGGGATCTTCGTACAAGAGTTAAACTTAGTATGGCTTTTCAGCCCCAAACAAATGACCAAGCCAAAAGAATTATCCAAACTTTTGAGGACATGCTTAGGGATTGTATTTTAGAGTTCAAGGGTAGTTTGGATGATCATCTTCCATTGATTGAATTTGCTTATAACATTAGCTATCATTCTACATTGGTATGGCTCCTTTTGAGTCCCTCTATGGTAGACATTATTGATTAATGATTGGGTGGTTTGAAGTTGGAGAAATGAATTTGTTGTGTATAGGTGTGGTTATGTATGATATGGAGAAGGTAAGGATGATTATACAAAGGTTGAAAATAGCCCAAAGCCTCCAAAAGTCTTACACCAATGTGAGAAGGAGGGAGCTTGAGTTTAAGGTTGGTGATTGGATCTATTTGAAGGTATCACCGATGAAGGGTGTGGTTTGTTTTGGTAAGAAGGGTAAGTTAAGACCTAGATACATGGGTACTTATAAGGTGATGAGGAGGATTTGTAATGTGGCCTACAAGTTAGATTTGCCTATTGAAATGGAATTGGTTCATCCAGTCTTTTATGTGTCTATGTTGAGGAAGTGTGTGGGTAACCCTAATGCTATTGTGCCTCTTGATGTTGTGGGGGTAGTTGAAGACAACTTGACATATGACGAAGTTCCAGTAGATATCTTGGATAGACAAGTGAAGAGGTTGAGGAACAAGGATGTTATGGGGGTAGTTGAAGACAACTTGACCTCCTTGACATATTTCTTTGACATTCGGGGATGAATGTTCCCAAGGGGAATATGTTGAAACGATCCCAATATGTGCCCGAAAATGTACCTCAGAAGTGTTCATTATTGTAATTTTCATATATCTCAAAATTCATATGTGGTATCAAAAATTTAACTTTATATTCTTGTTCAGAGGGTCTAACTGAGTGGTAAATTGATCTAATCTTGATTTAAGAGAAACTGTAACAAAACTTGAAAATTGCAAAAATGCAATTTCCAGTGTGCATCCGCGCCCCTAGCGCGACGCGCCAAGGGCGCACTACTGTGTATTTTGTGCACTGTTTTTCTATATCCGTACAAGACTTTTATTTCTTGGTCCTAAGTATTTCTATGCGTGAAAATACCTATACTTAGTCTTATATCACCCTCATATCATTCAACACACCAAATACTCTCTCAAACACTAGACAAATATTTCAGTCCAAATTTTAAGTTCCAAAACTCATCTGGATCTTAAGGTTCTCATTCAAGCTTCAAATCTCCATTTCCAATCTTCGCCAAGGATTCTCCAAAGTCAAGGTATCTTGGTTTCTTTCATGGGTTCCTTTCACCCATGATGCCCAAGCTTTATTTTACCTAAAATTGCATGATTTAAGTTGATTTACTCATGGGTCTTACTTATCATGAATTTCATTGCATACTATGTTGGGGTTTATGGAATTATGATTGTTTTGGCATGTTTTGAGCTATGAATCTAAGATTTATTCTGAGATTTGATGAAGGATTTTGATGTACATTGCTTGTGGTATTACCATGTATCTATTGATGGTTTTACACTGAATTTTCTAGTGTGATTCTACTATTTAATTGCATGATTTTATACTAGAACTACACACCCACCAAAATGATTGATAAAATGTCCGGTTAATGTATTTTGAGGAATTGAAGGTCCAATGCATGTCATATGAGTTGAATGACTTTATGATGATCAAAGGAACATATGTATATGATGTTATCCTATATAGTGTTGGAAAGTGACCATGCCTTACTCAGGTGGTTAAGAGCACGGGTAACCATGTCGAGGGTTTAATGTTGGTATTAATCAAGGGGTTATGCCTTGATAATCAGGTTGAGGGGTTAGTACCTTAGTCATCGGGGGTGATAGGGTATGACTATCCACCAACCAATCAAGGGGTTTGTACCTTGGTAATCGGGTGAGAGGTTAGTTCCTAAATCACCATGGGTGGTAGGGTGCAATGATTCACCAACCAACCAAAGGGGTTTGTACCTTGGTAACCTATGGGTTTTATAATGATGGTCTCTTTTTACACATATTATCTTCAATGTAAGCATATTTTACTTAAACATTGATCATACATGCCATTTTGTTATTATGTTACCTATTGCTTACTATCATGCATTTTGATTATGATGCCTATCTCTTGTTGCATTGCATCCTACATACTTAGTACATTCAAACGTACTAATGCATACTCTATGCCTACATGATGTTAACATGTAGGAACAGGAGCCCTACTTGATCATCCTCCTCCACGTGGCTAGTATGATCTCTCTCAAAGCTAGTTGGTGAGTCCTCCATTTTGGGGACATTGACTTTCATCTTATGCTATGCATAAAGACTTTATTTTTCTTATCTTGCTTGACTATGAGGGTGAGGGCGATTGCTTGTATTAGCCCTCGCTAAGTTCTATGGCTAGAGGTGTTGTTGGACATGTTATGTATAATGCCATGAGTTTTGACTCCCTCTTGACTCTTGATATTTATGATATGAAAGTTGTCCCTTAGCCCCGTTTATCCCTATTTACTATATCTTGTTGTATTTTATTGCTTCTGCGACCAAGGAAATGTAATGATATGTTAAGAGGCTTATTTGGGGTCCCTTCGGGTTTCTCATACGCCGTGTCACATCTAGGACATAGGCTTGTGTCATGACACCCTCAACATGGTGGTATGGGTATGTCACCCCCCAATAAGGTGGTCGAGGTATCTACCCCTCAACATGGTAGTATGGCATGTCACCCCTCAACAAGGTGGTCGAGGTATCTACCCCTCAACATGGTAGTATAGGCATGTCACCCCCTAACAAGGTGGTCGAGTTATCTACCCCTCAATATGGTATTATGGGTATGTCACCCCCAACAAGGTGTGGTCAATTTGCAACACTATAGATACTTTTCATGAATTCAGTGCATGCATGCAAGCCCTTAATTATCATAAAGTCAATTGACTTGTAAACCATGTAATAGACCATCAATAACTTAAGAATCCCTGTCATGACATTTTATCAAACAGTTGGTGGGTGCGCAATGCTAGTTCAAAATATGCTATTTAAGAGTGAAATAATATGAGAAAACTCAATGTAAATCAACCCACGAACATATAGTAAACCATCTTGTAAGATACCTTGAAATCCATCATGAAATCTCAAAATAAATCATAGTTTCAAAACTCAAATCATGTATAGTCTCAATAGACAAAACAAATTCATAGTATAAGCTTCGTATAGATAATCGTGCATATTCAACTATCATTTCATAAAACCCCAACATAATTTATAATTATAATCTATTATAAGAGATACCTAGAGAAGATACAACTTGAAATCATGTAATTTTTATAAAAAGAAAGATTGGGCTCCATGGGTGAAAGGACCAAATAGATGAAACTCATATACCTCAAACATGGGTTTCCTTTAGTTGAGCTTGAAGAGAACTTGGGGCTTGAAGAGAATCCTTGAGATCCAAAGTTAGGCTTGAAATCCTTGGAATTTGAATGAGATACTTGGTTAAGTCTTAGAGAGGGTTTTGAGAGGGTCTTGAGTGATATAGAGTTGAAAAATGGCTAAGTATATGTGTTTTCATGTAGAAGCGGGCATGGGGCTATGACCCCAAGGACCTTGGGCTTTACTGAAAAGCTAAGGAAAATAATACACTGGCCTACACCCTTGGCGCGATGTAGACCAGATGTGAACCACCTTCCAACACTAGTCTGTGACCTTGGTGTGTCGCCGCCAAGGCGTTGATGACCATTGGAAATCAAAAATTAGAGAAAAATATTTTTCACTATGGGTACTCTAAAATCGGGGTTATACCCATTTCCCACTCAATTTTTCCCTTTGATCAAGAATATCAAGTTGAATTTTTAGTATCACATATAGATTTTTTGATATATGAAAATTACAATTGTGGGCATTTCGGAAGCATAGTTTTGGGGAGTTTCTGAAGGATTTTCATCTATTGTATCTCCGATAACTAAGTCGACCCAAAAGAAATTTAAGTTTGTGTGGTCAGATGAATGTGAGAAAAGTTTTTAGACTTTGAAGGATCGGCTTACATCAGCTGCTGTTTTGACTCTATCGAATAGCTTAGATGGGTTTGTGGTGTATTGTGATGCTTCTCATTTTGAATTAGTTGTGTACTTATGCAACATGGTAAGGTGATATCATTTGCACCATGGAAATTGCAAGTGCATGAACGTAATTACTCGACGCATGATCTTGAGTTAACGACAGTGGTATGTGCTTTGATAATTTTGAGAAACTAGTTGTATGGGGTACATGTTGATGTTTTCACTGAACAAAAGAGCTTGCGATATGTTTTCACCCAAATGGATCTTAACCTGAGGCAAATGAGATGGTTGGAACTCCTTAAAGACTATGATATAAGTGTACAATATCATCCCGACAAGGCTAATGTTGTAGTCGATTCTCTTAGTAGGCTATCTATACGAAGTGTGTCTCATGTTAAGAGGAGAACAAAGAGTTGGCAAATGATGTTCACTAACTAGCTAGGTTGGGTGTTAGGCTGGCTGACTCTAATGATGGTGGTATTCATGTTCAAAACAGGGCCGAATCTTTCGTGGTTGTCGATGTAAAAGCTAAGCAAGATATAGATCTATCATTGGTTAAATTGAAGAAATTGGTTTCCAAAAAGAAAATAAAGGTGTTCTCCAAAGGGGGAGATGATATGCTTTAGTATTAAGATCGGTTGTATGCTCCGGATATGGATGACCTTAGGAGAGTGATCATGAGCGAAGCCCATAACTCTCATTATTCTAATCATCTAGGATCTATCAAGATGTATCAGGATTTGAGGGAGGTGTATTGGTGGCATGATATGAATAAGAACATAGCTAAGTTTGTATCCGAATGCCCTAATTGTCAACAAGTGAAGGTAGAACACCATAGGACTAGTAGGTTGGCTCAAGGCATTGAGATTCCTACTTAGAAGTGGGAGGATTTGAATATGGACTTTTTGGTTGGTTTACCTTGGACTGTAAGGAAATTTGACTCCATTTGGGTTATCGTTGATCAGATGACTAAGACGGCTCATCATTTCCTACTGGTCAAGACTACTTTTAGTGCCGGAGATTATGTAAGGTTGTATAGTAAAGAGTTGGTGAGGTTGCATGGTGTGCCTAGGTCTATCATATCAGATCGTGGTACCAAATTTACTTCTCACTTTTAGAGATCATTTCAAAGAGGAGTTGGTACTAAGGTGAAGTTGACAACACCTTTCATACTCAAATTGATCGACAAGCCAAGAGGATGATTCAAACCTTGGAGGACATGTTGAGGGCTTGTGTGTTGGATTTCAAAGGTAATTGGGATGACTATCCTCTACTCATTGAGTTTGCTTCTAACAATAGCTTTGATGCTAGCATTTGCATGGCGTCATTTGAGGCTTTATATGGTAGGAGGTGTAGATCTCTGGTAGGGTGCTTTGAGTTAGGAGAGATGGCTATGATCGTCCCAGACTTGGTGTTGGAGGCTATGGAGAAAGTGAAGTTAATTAGGGAGAGGTTGAAGATGGCCCAAAGTCGCCAAAAGTCCTATTTAGATGTTAGGAA
>JAOTQR010145750.1:0-57270 GCA_025774065.1 Solanum ossicruentum
ATCTCAAAACATATATATTCAATCAACATTTCATAAAACTCCAACATAGTTTGTAGTCATAATCCACAATAAATAATACCCGTAAGTAATACAACTTGAAAACATGCAATTTTCATAAAAAGGAAGGTTGGGCACCATGGGTGAAAGAACCCAATAGTTGAAACCACATACCTCAAACTTGGGTTTTCTTGATATACTCTTGAAGAAGACTTGAAGCTTGAATAAAGTTATTGAGATCCTGGATTGAGCTTGGACACTTAAATTTTAGATGAAATATTTGGTTAAGTGTTAGACAGGGTTATAGAGTTGAAAAATGGCTAAGTATAGGTGTTTTTACGCATAGGAGGGGATGAGGATATGACCCCAAGGCCCTTGGGCTGCAACAAATATTGTACCACAAAATAACACTGATCCTTGCCCCTGGTACGTTACACCCAGGGCGCGTATCGCCTCCGGAAATCGCAAACTTTGAAAAATTAAATTTCGCTATGGGTGCTCTAAAATCGAATTTATACCCATTTCCCACTTAATTTTGCCTCCTAATCATGGATATGAAGTTGGATTTTTGATATCATGCACGAATTTTGAGATATATTGAAATTACGATTATGGGAATTTCCGAGGTACATTTTTAGGCATTTTTTGGGGCGTTTCAATATCCCCTTGGAAGATTCGTCTTCGAATGTCAAAGAAGCCTTACGTAAGAGAAGTAACCATGAAGATTTTAGACCAACATAAATGCAATAAATAGATTTAAATATCATTTCAAAAATTTCAACATGAAAGTCAAAATCACCATAAACTTACCAACATAAACATGAATGTAGACAAATGACATAAGGGCTGAAACTTAAGACTTGAAATCATAAAAAAGGGCTCAGTTTTGCTATCTTAAGCTTTAATAGAATGAAAGAGGTATGGATATCGCTTCTTCATGTCCTCTCTGGGTCACCAAGTGACACTTTCAACTTGATGATTCTTCCAAAGAACCTTGACGAACACTACATCCTTATTAATCAACCTTTCCACATATCCATTCAATATCTCCAATGGAACCTTCTCATAAGTTAACTCATCCTCCACAACATCCATCACCTCATGTATTCTTATAGTACTTGGGCCACCAACACATCTCCTCAACATAGTGTCACGACCAAAGCCTAGGGCCTACACGTGACCGGCGAATGAGGAACCCGAAGGGACCCTAAAAAAGCCTCATAGCATATCATTACACATCCTTGGTTACTGAAAGCAATTAAATGACACTTGAAGAATAGAAATAAGGGTAAAGGGGCTAAGGGAGAACTTGTCATAACATAAAATCAAGAAATAATAGAATCAACTCATAGTATAAATACATAGCTTTGTCCAACAATACCTCTACTACATAGATAAGAGTGGGGTCCAACACATACATCCGGGCTCACTCTCATAGTCAACATAAGCAATAAAGAAGAGTGCCTCAATACATAATAAGAGAAACATAGACCAAATTCTCCGGATTGGAGGATCACCAAATAACTTGAATGATACCAAACTAGCTACGTGGAGGAGGATAATGATCAACTTGGGCTCCAGTTCCTACATGGCGGTTTCATAGGCAAGAGTATACATTAGTACGTTTGAATGTAATAAGTATGTAGGATGCAATGCAATAAAAGATAGGCATTATAGTTAAAATGCATAATAATAGGCAATAGGCATGATATAACAACATGGCATGTATGATCAATGCATAAGTAAAACATGCTTACAATTCATTCAACTCACATAGATCATAATACATAGGTACGGGAAGAGACCTCAACCAACATAGAATAAGATCAAGCGAGCTACGACTTGGAATCCTAATGATTACCCCTTACCAGTAAAGAGGTGGTCTACTTTCCAAGGCAAACCATACTTCAAACTCACGGGAACATAACCCATTTCTTATGAAGTAACCTTTCATACGGGAACCCGACCCAATTTTGGAAAGGATTGCAGACCCCACTTCAATTTATGGGAACACAACCCTATTTCGTGTGAAGCAACCCTCCTTATGGGAACATGACCCAATGTCGGAATGGATTTTAAGAGATAGTTCACAAGATGGATCCACTAGCATAGTAAGGGAATAACATTATCGTATAGTGGCACATAGTTTTGGGAGTTGGGGACTCGCCTCTAGTCCACTCGATGCTAAATCTAATCCCACAGAATATATAGGATAATCATAGCTTTAATAACTTGCAACAACATAGAGGACATGGCACGAGTAGCTCATATCATCATCGACCTCAAATGGTGAGACCAACTTCAATCATAATAATAGATCATCACTAACCTTACCTTTGCATTAACATCAACATCAAGGGCTCACAAGAGGTGAAATCTTTAATAAAGGGCTCAGACCTGGCTTTACAACATCATCAACATTTCCATGAATTAGACATATCTTAAAATCATCATGAAGTATTTCAACTTATAAGTCATGCATTGGACCTCCAAGTCCTCAAGAAATCATAACCGGATATTTTATCAAACACTTTGCGGGTGTGTAGTGCAATTGTAAAACCATGCAATTCAAGAGTGAAAACATGCAAGTGAATCCCATGTAAAACCATTAATCAACACTTTGTAACACCCTCAAGCAACATATATCAAGACCCTTCATCAAATCTAATATTAGATCCAAGATTTAGATCTCAAAACATGCTAAACAACCATACTTTCATGAACTCAAATCACTGTGCAGTAAATTTCTTAATATACAAAACTTACATGTACAATCTACTTTAAATCATGCAATTTAAGTAGAAAAGATGATTGGGCACCATGGGTGAAAGGACTCAAAACCCACATGCCTTAGCTTTGGAGAAGCTCTTGATGAAGATTGAAAATTAAGGTTTGAAGCTTGAAGGAAATCCTTAGATCCAAAAGAGGTTTTGAGACTTATTTGGGAGTGAAATATTTGTCTATGTGTTTTGGTGAGTATTGGGAAATGTTTAGGATGATATGAAGGTGAAATAAGGCTAAGTACAGGTATTTTCATGCATGGGAGGGTCTAGGCGCAAGACTTAAAGCCTTGGACCCAAAAATAGAAAAATGCCCAAAAATACACACTGCAGCGTTGCGCCAGTGTCGCGAAGTACTCTCTGGAGATTACATTTTGCAATTTTTGAATTTTGTAATGGTTGCTCTAAAGTTCTGGTTAGACCAATTTCCCATTAAATTTGACCCCCTGAATAAGAATATGAAGTCGGATTTTTGAAATGACAAATGGATTTTTAGATATAAGGAAACTAAGATTTTGAGCATTTTTTAGGCACATTTTTGGGAACTTTTTGCGTTATTTCACATAAATACATGAAAGACCGGATGAACCATAACCATTTCTATAGGAAATTCCCATTCATAAGAAACTTCACCAATTCTCCTCAACACTATATAAGGACCCACAAACCTTCCCTTTCTTGCCAAACCGGGTCACACCCTTCATGGGTGGGACTTTCAAGTGAACCCAATCGACAACACAAGCACACCTAACCTGCCTTAGTACCTAAGGACACCATCTCCTCCTTGGGAAAAAACCTCCACTTCACCATCCTTCACCAAAACATTCAACTTTAGCAAGGCGGAATCAAGGTCTTGCTTTGGCTTGACCTCTTCAACCAAAGAAGATTCGGAACCATCAAAACCACTATATTACCATTCTGAACTTCATCTAACCTCATATATTCCCAACCAAGCCAACCGGTGTACTTCTCTAATCACCCCTTGTTATCCCATAACCTCACTTTTCATATTTACCAGTCAAACTCTCATCCCTCAAGAGTTGTAACAACACCCTCAAGTGATTCACATGCTCCTCCTCACTATGGGAAAATATCAAGATATCATCAATAAAAACCACCACAAACAAATCAAGGTAGGGTTTAAAGACCTTATTCATGAGACTCATAAATGTTTTCGGTGCACTAGTCAAGCCAAAAGTCATTACCACAATCCAAAATACCCATACCTAGTCTGAAAATGCCACCTTAGGAACATCACACTCAATCACCCTCACATGGTGGTACTCGAACTGAAGATCAGTCTTGGAAAGATGACTAGCCCCTATCAGGAAGGACATCAAGAACCTCATTAACCACTGGAATTGACTCTCTAGGAAGGATTTTTGACTTAACATCCCTAACCTTCACAAGATGATAAGGACAACCCTTAGAAATCAACTTTTGGGCTTTAAGACATGAAATGAATCTACCTTAACCGCCATATTACTACATTCCCTCTCAAGAACGGGCTTATTAGGGAAATAGGAATCAAACTCTGCAGGTTCTACAATAAACGGAAGCATGATATGCATGTAACAAAATGAACCCAAGACCTCCAAACCCACCATGCCAAGTTCAACAAAATCACAAGACAAGACTTTATCCAATGAGGACATTGGACAATCCCCTATAGACTTTTCTAGAAACAATAGACTCACCAATGGAGGTAGATACCTAAGAGGTTCACATAGAAATTCGGACACATAAAACTTACTAGCAACATAAGGAATAATGAAAGAAATAGTGACTCCCGGACCTATCAAATCATGCACATCAAAATCAAAATACTTTAACATACCTTTGAAGCACTATGCCAAGTCTAGTGACCTTTACAGTGGTATGGTTGCGCACGTCAATAGTCATCCTCATAATCCTCAGTCAACAATGGAAAGTGTCCAGACTTGTGATCCTTTGCACCATACTCAAAACATACACTTGAACCGGCCAAACAATCTTTCGAATGGTGCTTCCCATACGTATGGCAAGGAGGAGAAGCTTGAACACCAACACCCTTAACCTTTCTTTGAGCATATGGGCAATCAACAATCTTGTGGCTCATCTTGCCACACCCAAAGAATGCACCCATGTTCCTCCAACATGTGCCACCATGTTTCCTCCCATATTTTGGGCACTTAGGACGAGTCACTCCACCATTGCAAGCTTCACATTGAACCTTTCTTCTTCCTTCCTTTGAGGCCACCGAGCAATCTCTCATCTTATGCCCGACACCACCATACTTGAAAAAACTCTCAATGCCCACTAAATACTCCCCTTGGCGCTTCTTGCCACACCCTTGAAAAATGATGAAATGGACCCTTTCTTTTTTTACTTGGGCACCGGTAGTCTAGTAAAAGATGAAGCACCCTCAACTCGAGCTCTTTTAGTCTTTCTCTTCCCCCTCTTATCATTTAACATTTTGGAGGTGCCCACCGATTGGTTCAGTTAGACGGTCACAACTTTGGCTAATATCCATAGAGCATTATGAACCCTTATATT
Organism: Solanum ossicruentum; assembly: GCA_025774065.1. Taxonomy (NCBI): domain Eukaryota; kingdom Viridiplantae; phylum Streptophyta; class Magnoliopsida; order Solanales; family Solanaceae; genus Solanum; species Solanum ossicruentum. The sequence goes on from JAOTQR010145750.1 coordinate 5,313, forward strand.
GGAAATGTCACCATCCTAAATATCTTGAGACATGTTCTGATATGCAATGGTCAAGAATCAGGAACAAGTCTTAGGGGAACCTAGCTCTATCGCACGATATAGATCATGAAGAAGTGAAACATTTCCTAAAAAGTGTCATACCCTCCCATTCAAAGTTGTGGTGCACTTCATAACCATGAATAAGACTCTAATCGATGCGGTTTGTTGGATGCCCAGGGTCATTAATAACCTAATGCTCTGATACCAAGTTTGTCGCGACCCAAGCCTAGGGTGTAGATGTGACATGGCGAATGGAAACCCGAAGGGACCCCAAACAAGCCTCTTAGCACACCCTACACATATCCTTGGTCACGGGAGAAAGCTAAACAACAACAAGAGTTAACAAAAAAGAAAATCGGGACTAAGGGAAGTCTTGACATTTATAAAGCATAAATAGTCAAAGCTCAATGCATAGATACATCAATTAATCCAAAACCTCTAAACATAGATTGGTAAGACACTTTCCGAGCTCACCCTCATAGTATGAAAGATCAACACAGGGAAATAATATAAGCAAAAGTGGCATAGCTAGTGTCCCTGAACTTGAGGACTCACCAAAAGTTTATCTTCAAAATGCCAAAACTAGCCACGTGGAGGATGATCAAGAGGTGCTCTGATTCCTACATGGTAACATCATGTAGGCATAGAGTATGTATTAGTATATTTGAATGTACTAAGTATGTAGGATGTAATGCAGCAGGACATAACTAATATAAACAAACACATAGTAATAGACAACAGATAAGTGTAATCTTAATATGGCATGAATGACCAATGCTTGAAGTAAAACATTCTTGTAAATCATTTAGCTTACATAGAACATAATACATATGTGGGAAAAGACATCAATCAACAAAGAATAAGACCAAGCGAGCTACAACTTGAAATCCCAATGATTACCCCTCATCGGTAAAGAGGTGGTCTACTTGCCAAGTTAACCATACTTCAAACTTATGGGAACTTGACCCAATTTCGTATAAAGTTACCTTCCTTACGGGAATATGACCAATTTCAAAAAGGATTTTATCAAGAAACTTCACCTTATGGGAACACGACCCAATTTCGGGAAGAACCTCAAGAGAAAGTGTACTAAATGGATCTACTAGTAAAGCAAGGTTAAAGTATACTCCTATGTTGGCACATAGTTTGAGAAAAAAGATCAAACCCTCCATCCATCGGTACTAAGCCTAATCCCATGGAATAATTAAAATAGTTATAACTTTAATAACATATGATGAACATAGAAACATTGCATGTGTAGCTCTAAAACATCTTTGACCTCTAATGGTGAGCCTAACATTAAAATATAAGATTAGATCATCATCAAACATTACCCTTGCATTAACATCAAAGGCTCACAAGAGGTAAAATCTTTGAAAAAGGGCTATCCGGCATTACAACATCATAAACATTTTTATAAATTCAATACATCTTTTGAAAGCCCAAAATAATCATAAAGGCATTTGACTCGTAAATCATCCAATAGATCATCAATAACTTTAAGAATCCTTGAAAAGACATTTTATCAAACACTTGGTGGGTGTGCAATGTTAGTTCAAAATCATGCAATTCAAGAATGAGATAATATGAGAAAACTCAATGTAAATCAACTGACCAACACATAGTAAAATCCTCATATAAGATACTTTGAAATCCATCATCAAATCTCATAATAGACCATAGATTCATAGCACAAACATACACATTCAATTAGCATTTCATAAAACCCCAACATAGTTTCTAGTCATGATCCATAATAAGTAATACCCATAAGTAATACAACTTGAAAACATGGAATTTTCATAAAAAAGAAGGTTGTGTTAGAGAGGGTTATAGAGTTGAAAAATGGCTAAGTATAGGTGTTATTACGTACAGGAGGGCATGAGGATATGAGCCCAAGGCCCTTGGGTCGAAACAGAAATTTCCGTGTAAAATGACATTGAACCGCGCCTCTGGCACATCACGGCCAGGATGCATATCGTCTCTGGAAATCGCAAAATTTAGAAAATTAAATTTCGCTATGGGTGCTCTAAAATTGGGGTCATACTCATTTCCCATTCATGAATATGAAGTTTGATTTTCGATATCACCCATGAATTTTTTGGATATATGAAAATTACGATTATGGGCATTTTCAAGGCATCTTTTTGGGCATTTTTGGGGTGTTTCAAAGATCACTTCATAGTATAAGCTCAAAATAGATATTTATGCATAATCAACAATATTTGGACAAATTTCAACATATTTCATGCTCATATTTCATAATAATAGATACCCAAATGTAATATAACTTGAAACTCATGCAATTTTCATAAAATCGAAAGGTTGGACTCCATGGGTGAAAGGACCCAATGGATGAAACACACATATACCTAAATATAGGAAGTTCTTGATATATGCTTGAAGGATACTTGAAGCTTGAATGAAGTTCTTGAGATTCGGAATTAAGCTTGAGACATTTGAATTTAGAAGGAAATCTTGATAAAATGGTTGATAGGTTTTAGAGAGGATTTTTGAGTGATATGGAGTTGAAAAATGGCTAACTTAGGTATTTTCATGTATAAGTGGGCATGGGGCCATACCCCAAATGCCTTAAGGCTGAAACAAAAAATTAAAGAGGTGCTAACACTGATCCGCGATGGGTCCGCATCACGGAACCATTGCACAACCTTATTGTCTCCGAAAGAATTGTGAAAATTTCTTTACACTACGAGTCTTCTAAAATTCAAGTTATATTCATTCCCCACTCAAGTTTGCCCCCTGATCAAGAATATAAATTTGGATTTTCGATATCATGCACGAATTTTGAGATATATAGAAATTACAATTATGGGCATTTTCAAAGCATAATTTTTTGGGGCGTTTCAGTTGAGTTTTTACTTGCTAAGTGCTAGTCCTCTGTGTTTTATTTGACGCTAGTCTAATAGGAGCCTAGATTCTCTTTTAAGTCCAGAACCACTAAGAATTTAAAAATTCAATGCCTCTTGGACGTTAGGAGGGACGATAGACATATTCGGAAACAATTAGACTTTTTTTATTTTCTTTAGTGCGCCTTTAAGTCAAAGAAAAAAATTAACTTCGGAGGGGTGTGGGTATATAGGACCCTCCAAAAGGATAATCTAAAACTCGAGCTTTAATAGGACAAAACTTTGGTTTTCGTCCTTAAGCTTAAATAAAGCCATGCGAGGTAAATTGACAAAATCTAATTTTGTTTTCCAAAATAAAAGCCGAGTAAACTGATCTGAGTGGAATTAAATATCGCTTAGTTTAAATTTCCTCTCTTATGTTTAATCTTTTAATTTATAAATTGTTTGGGGTAGATTAGTTTAATTTATTTATCTGTTTGGTCACCTAGAATAATTTAGGAATATATTCTTAAATAAAGACCTTATTTGTTTGTTGTAACCACCACATAAAAAATGAGATACGATCGGGAAGGGTGCCTAATACCTTCCCATCGAGGTAACTTGAACCCTTACCCGTTCTTTGGTAATTTGGCCCTTATATTAGTAATTAGGTTTTTATGGTGTCCTAATGCATCTTAAACTCATTAGGTGGCGACTTTTCAATTTTACTTTCAAAATCCCAAAAGAGTCATTGCCACGATGTCATCAAGGTTTCCGTTTCTTCGCTTGAAAAAATGGGGCGCGATAGAATGGTGACTCTGCTGGGGATGTCAGGTTCTAACCATTACGTATCTATTTTATGTAGGTTTAATTTTCCTTTTCCTTGCTTTCCGTAATTAGTTTACCTGCCTTATTTGTTTACTATTATTGTTATTATTCTTTATCTTACCTTGCTAACTTATTTTTCCTTTTTCTTTACCACTCCCCTCTAACAACCCGCTTCCTTACTCTCACTACCCTAACTCCCTTTCCCCATTCCTATTCCTTCCCCTTTTATTTTATATATATATTATTGCTCTAAATCCTAAGTCCCTACCCCTGTAATTTTATGTGCTTATTACTGTTTTTATGTTCTAATTATTATTGCTTTGATAAATTGGCATACCGCCATACGTTTCCCAACTTGGGACCCTCCTTCTTTTTCTTTTTTTAAGGTGATGTTGTGTCTTTGCACTTCTCCCTCCTCCTCTTCAAAATTCAAAATTTAGAGAGTAAGCGCATGCGTGGCGAATAACGGATGGTCTTAAATTGTTGGACCATATGTTTCTCACATAGGACCACCTGCAGTCTGTGTCTAACCCAATTGTAGAAACCTAAGATAGAGCTATCCACCCAAAAATTTAGGTCATGCATGTATAAGCCTTAGGTAGTTTCACCCTTGGTGTCAATCTATATATTAGTAGCAACATATCTAAATCTCAAAGGTCAGATCACCTTTTAGACAAAATTGCATATAATGTGTCAACATGAATTGTGATGATAACCTAAACTATCGTTAAAATGGATTTTAAAAAATTTAATTTTATTTTGCAAATTTATGATGTTGATTTCATTGCGGGAGAGAGTTTGAAGTTTAGGATTTACTCCTATTTGTTACCCTATTATCCCTTATATTGTATATACGTTGTATCATTCAAAGAATTTAACAGTTGTTATGTAAAATAGTTTTTTAATTATTTTGATTGTATTTTCTAATTCTAAACTTCAAATAACAAGTTAAAGGCTTGAATTGGTTATCGCAAGTCACTTATTTACCGTTTGAGGCCTACGTTTGGCTCCATGAGGCTACTTGCATTTAGGACATTTTTTTTCTTCAAAAATCAATATGTTTATCTTTATGGTTTATGTTATTATGTCACTAACTTGATTTATTTTCTTTTTCTGTTCCCCTCCCTAAGGTTGATTCATGTCTACCACTTTCAATTGTGAAGAAACTTTCGCACTTTCATCTGGCTCTACTTCATGGAGAATGATAATGGTATTAATGGCACCATTGGTATGGTAACTCAGAAAGAGGGCTTAGATGTTCCAATAGAAGGGTATCCATCTGAAAATAATGAGGTGATATATAGGTTGGAACAAAAGATTATAGAGATGCAAGAGTAGCTATCTCATACTCGCAACCTGAGTACATCTCTTAGTGTAGCAAATGTTACTGGCATGCCTCGAACGACCCTTAAAAATTCTCTCTTTTTACCCCATCCAACCTTATACCCTGAAAGTACTTCAAATCTCACTCTTTCCAAAAGCATGCAATATCTATATTACATGTATCCACCACAAAGCAAGCCTAATACATCTAGTCCCACCTACTTTGCTTCGAAAAATGGCTCACATTCTCAAGCTACTTCTCATGCTTAAAATATACCACCAATATCTATCATTACTATTTCAGAAAAATACAATTTTGTTTCTATTGAACCCTATTAAAAGGATATGCTGATACTAACTAAGGTAGAGCAACTGGAGGAATTAAGCAGTTGACTGAAACATGTTGAAGGGGATAAGGAGATAGAAGGGTTAAGTTTTGAAACATTGTGCGTACTTCCCCATGTTGAATTTCCTGAAGGATATAAACCTCCTAAATTTATGATGTTCTATGGGACTGGAGATCCAAAGGTACATTTGAGAATATAATACGATATGTTGATTGGAGTTGGAAAAAATAAATGACTTCCAATGAAATTATTTGTGGGAAGTCTCACTATAGAGGCCTTATCATGATATATTGCAGAAGATTCAAAGAATTGGTCAAAATGGATTGATATGACTTCTGATTTCATGAAGAGGTTTGAATTTAATATTAAGAATGCTACTGATTGTTTTTACATTTAAAATTTAAAGAGAGAGCCTACAGAATCATTTCGAGAATTCACAATACGATGGAGGTTTGAAGCTGCTAGGTTCCGACCTCTAATGAAGGAATCTCAAATGAAATACTTCTTTATTCGCGCCCAAAAGCTGCAGTACAATGAGAGAATGATGCTCATCAAAGATCATACATTTTATGATATTATCAAATTGGGTGAGAAGATCAAAGAAGGCATAAAAAATGACACCGTAAAAGATTTAGAGGCATTGCAGGCTAGTAGCAAGACTTCGCAGCTTGGTGGGACCAATGAGAGCAAAGGTGAGAAAGAAGTGTGTGTTGTGATTCGTCAAGCACCTCCACCTCTACACTAGTGACAAACACCCATATATCAAGTCCCTTTACTTGCAGTCAATGAACGTAAGTTTCATAGAAAACCATTAAGGCGTCAATGATCCCTTCAATTGCTAGATTGTGAGCCAATATAGAGAAAGGTCTAGCCAAGCAATATACTCCTTTGGCTGAACCCAGAGCTCTTTTATGAAAGACTGAGGGATGCTGGCTATATTTCTCCTATTCCTGAAATAGTGATGAAGACACATGCAAAGTGGCTCGATCTTACCAAAATTTGTGATTATCATTCAGGGATGAAGAGACATACCACAGAAGGATGCTGATATTTAAGAGATCAAACTCAAACATTGATCAAAACCAAGGCGATACATGTGAAAGATTCTGATCATGATCATAATTGATTTCTAAGCATGACTCATACTTGATCGATATTAATACAGAGGAAGTTGAGCTGTTTCTCCTTCTCAAATTTTCAAGCACTTGGATGATTACTTTAAGCTTTCTCAATTGGTAGTGGTGATAAACACTTGGGGCAAGATTACGTTTCTTTTATGATTCTCTTTGATGCAATGGGAACTACGATTGACCTGATTCCCATCTAAAAAGGATATATAGGTGCTCCTATGGGGCTCATTCATATCATAATAAAAATTTTCTATCTCCCTTTCCGAGAATAATTAGGGAAGAATTTGTGATAGTATCTAAAACATTCTATCAATAAGAATCTCTACATACTTAAGCTTGACATGATAACAAACCAGGGAAGAAAAGTTTTGGGAGGTCCTCAAAAATTTCATCAAAGGTTGCACATGAAGACATTCAGATTAAGTTCAAGTTTAAGAACAACAAAGAAGTGATTGAAAGGGAAAGCAAAGGATGAGTTGAGGCATGAATTAGTCTCCCCCTTTTAAAACTTATAATTTTCTTTGAGTGCAGAAATTACATGTACAGATCTATCCAAAGCTAAGAGTTGTCCTTTGGAAGATGATTGGAAGTTAAACCGATGCTAAACACTGTCCTTTCGAAGTCGGTTGGTCAAAATCTACCTTTCGAGAAGCTGCCCGAAGCTAAGAACTATCCTTTGGAACTTGATTAGTCAAGCTCTACCATTCAAAAAGTTACCGAAGCTAAGCACTTTCCTTTGGATGTTGATCGGTCAAGCTCCACCTTTCAAGAAACTACCCGAAACTATGCATTGTCCTTTGGAAGTTGATTAGTCAAGCTTTACCTTTCGATAAGTTTCCCAAAGCTAAGCATCGTCCCTTGGAAGTTGATTGGTTAAACTCTACCTTTTAAGAAGCTACGCAAAGCTAAGCATCATCCTTTGGAAGTTGATTGGTTACGCTCTATCTTTCAAGAAGTTACCCAAGGCTCAGCACGATTCGTTGGAAGTTGATTGGTCAAAGCTATACCTTTCACGAGGCTACACAGGGTCAATCACCATCTTTTAGATGCTTGATAGACTAAGCATATTCCTCCTAAACATATATGATCTCTTATCTCACTCATATTTTTATTAATTCTATAAATTTGAAATTAACCATTTTATTTAGTGCTATTAGAAATTACAGGTATCAAATGCTTCAAGCTAAGGATGATTAGAAAATGATTCTCATCTCATAAATATATTATGCATTCCTACATAATTTCTTTGACTTAAGTTATTTTCATACACTATCTTGAGTTTATGATACATCATTGTTCCTTAATCTTCTCAATTCAAGCTACTAACATTCCTACTTCAAGCCCCACACCATAAAAATTTATTTTAGGAATTTTATTCATTCCTAAATCCAAAACTACACATGGCCTGATTCTCATATAACTAGAGATATATAGGAGACTTGAAACTGATGTCTCGACCGTAATATATTTCACAACCTCCTTTTTGTTTCATTTGGTCCCTCCGATAATAGTTCATCAGTCGGATAAAATCGGCTACTCTGTCAACTTTCTTTGCTTGACAATTCATCCTTCATTCCCGAGCAATTGTTTTTCTCTAAAAATTTAGGTTTTAAAATAATTGACTTGCCAAGTTTTAGTTAAATTTAATTGGAAAAATGTTTTTTTATCATGATTTATTGGATTATTTTTCAAAATATTTACAAAATCACAAAAAAAATTCACAAGATCTTAGAAATCTTAAATAAGTTTTTAGTTTTGAGTATAAGTTTTAAACAAAAGTTTCAAAAAAAAAAAGTGGATTATTAAGATAATATTCATATCTTTTTCATGATTTATCAGATTTATTTTTAGCTCCGGCGACATCGATCTGGGTCTGGGCCTTCTCTTCTAGAAAGTAATCGACTTTCTGAGTTAGCTTTTCCCATGGCGCATTTTCCCACGGTTTGCCGGCGAATTTCGGGCATCTTCTCTGACTATCATCAGTGCATTTTTTCACGATTTCCCGGCATATTTCCAGCATCATCTCTGCCTAAACAAAGCAAAAACAGAAGATCACAGCACAATCAATCAAGAAACAAAGAAGAAACAACGAATTACATCTAGAAAAGGCTACGACATTGATCAGCTCCGGCGATATTACAGGCTATTTCGATCCCGTCGAATCAGAGTAATATCTCAGGTGATATCCTCCCTTTTCTCCTTTCTTTCTTGTTTAAATCATCTTCCGGTCAGTTTTCTCCTTTCTTTCTTGTTTAATTTCTTGTTCCAGCCAGCTTCTTTGTTTCTCTCCTGTTTCTGCCATCTTGCTTGTTGGTTCCTTACTATATCTACTGCCTATTGATATTTACTGAAAAATTGATTCTTTTATGTTCAAGTCTGTTCAAGTTGTTAAGTTTTAATTCTTTCCTATTTAAGTGCTGAGTATTGATTCTTATCTGTTCAATTATTGATTCTTGATTCTTGCTTAATATCTTGTGCTAATTGCCTTTGTTGTGATTTATAGGATTTAGGATCCTTTCAAATTACTGACTATTCTTAATATTTTGATTCTTGCTTAATATTTTGTGCTTATTGCTGTTGTTGGGAATTATAGGATTTTAAATTCTTTATCCTCTGTAGTTAGTTCTTAGTTACTAGCGTCGAGACCTAATGGTGGACTAGGGTCATGTTATCGGTCCGGTTCAGGGGTTAAAGGTAGGGGTGGTAAGGGAGACTCAGGGTTTTTCATGTTAAGGGTTAGGTCATGGAATATAAGATCACTTACAGGGAAATCCATAGAGCTTGTGACATGTCTTAAGAGGAGACATATTAATATAGCGTGTGTTCAGGAGACCAGGTGGGTAGGCACCAAGGCTCGGGATGTGGATGGGTTTAAGTTGTGGTACTCGGGTGGTTCTAAGTATAGAAATGGTGTGAGTATCTTAGTAGACGAGGACCTGAGGGAGTATGTGGTTGAGGTTAGGAGGGTTAATGATAGGATGATATTTATCAAACTTGTGGTTGGTAGACATGTGGTGAATGTAGTTAGTGCTTATGCGCCTCAAGTAGGCCTAAGTGAGGAAGTTAAAAGGCTCTTTTGGGAGGATCTGGATGAGGTTGTCCAAGGCATACAGGAGATGGAAAAACTTGTCATTGGGGTGACTTTAATGGGCATATCGGGGAAACTACTGGTGGGTTTGAAGGTATTCATGGAGGCTTTGGTTTTGGGGAGAGGAATGGAACTGGGAAGTCTCTCTTGGATTTTGCCAAAGCCTTTGAGTTAGTAATTGCTAACTCGTGTTTCCCAAAGAGGGAAAACCACTTGAATACCTTCCGTAATATGGTAGATAAGACTTAGATAGATTACCTACTTCTCCAAAAAGGTGATTGAAGCTTATGTAAGAATTGCAAGGTTATTCCGAGTGAAAATGTTTCCACTCAACATAGGCTTTTAGTGATGGATGTGGAGATCAAGAGAGAAAAGAAGAAGAAGGTTATGTATGCCCAACATAGGATTAGATGGGGTGGCCTTACTCCTACCCTTTCTCACGATATGGAAGAAAAGTTGAGAAACTTAGAGGCGTGGAGTAGTGAAGGTAATATAAACAGTATGTGGGACACGACGGCTGATTACATAAGAAAGGTAGCTACTGAGGTCTTAGGGGTTTCGAGAGAGACCTTTAGTGGATGTCAGGGTGATTGGTGGTGGAATGATGAAGTCCAGCGTAAAGTGACAAGTAAGAAGGTTACTTACATAGAGTGGTTAGAGTGTAGGGATGAAGATGAAAAGCAAAAGTTTAAGGTAATCTATAAGACGGCTAAGTCAGAATCGAAGATGTTGGTGACGAATGCTAAGCCAGCAATGTTTGAGCACCTTTATGAGGAGTTAAGTGATAAAGGAGGGGACAAGAGATTGTATAGACTCGCTAAAGTAAGAGAAAGGAAAGCTCGCGTCTTGGACCAAGTGAAGTGTATCAAGGATGAGGAGGTGAGGTGTTGGAGGACGACACTGCCATTAAATTAAGGTGGCAAGCGTACTTTCATAAACTCTTAAATGAAAAAGGAGATAGAGATATTGAGCTGGTTGAGTTGGCACATTCCGAAAACTATCGGGATTTTGGGTATTGCAGGAGATTCAGAGTTGAAAAGGTAAGACGACCTATTTGTAGGATGAAGAAAGGGAGGGTGATCGGACCGATGAGATTCCGGTAGACTTCTGGAAGAACATTGTCACAGATGACATTAAGTGGTTAATTAGATTGTTCAATGCTATTATGAAGACTGCCAAGATGCCTGATAAATGGAGGAGGAGTACAATGGTTCCGTTGTACAAGAATAAGGGAGATATTCAAAACTGTAACAATTATAGGGGTATCAAGTTGTTAAGCCACACTATGAAGGTCTGGGAGAGAGTAGTGGAGATGAGGGTGTGAAGATTAGTATCTATCTCAGAGAATCAATTTGAATTCATGCCAGGGCGATCGACTACTGAAGCAATTCATCTTGTTCAGAGGTTAGTGGAGAAATATAGGGAAAGAAAAAAGGACCTTCATATAGTGTTCATTGATCTCGAGAAGGCATATGACAAAGTCCCAAGGGATGTCTTATGGAGGTGTCTAGTAGTTAAAGGTATCCCAGTGGCATATATTAGGGAGACTAAGGACATGTATGATGGAGCCAAAACTCGAGTAAGAACGGTAGAAGGAAACTCAGAGTATTTTCCTGTTGAGATGGGACTCCACCAAGGATCTGTGTTGACCCCATTCTTGTTTGCCTTGGTGATGGATGAGCTGATGTGGTCTATCCAGGAGGAGTACGATGGTGTATGCTATTTGCAGATGACATAGTACCGATTGATGAGACTCGGACTAAAGTTAATAATAGGTTGGAGGCCTGGAGACACGCCTTGGAGTCCAAAGGATTCAAATTGAGTAGGACTAAAACTAAATACTTGGAGCACAAATTCACTGTTAAGAGGGATGTAGCAAACTATGATGTTAGGCTTGCCACTCAACCTATCCCCAAGAGGAAAAACTTTAAGTATTTGGGATCCATCATCCAGAGTAGTGGCGATATCGATGATGATGTCACACATCGTATTGGGGGAGCATAGACTAAATGGAGGCTTGCCTCTGGAGTATTGTGTGACAAGCAGATACCACCTAAACTCAAAGGTAAGTTTTACAGAGTGGTGGTTAGATCATCGTTGCTGTATGGGGTGGAGTGTTGGCTAATTAAAAGGCACATGTTCAGAAGATGCATGACACAGAGATGAGGATGTTGAGATGGATGTGTGGCCACACCAGGAGTGACATGTTTAGGAATGAGACCACTCGAAAGAAGCTAAAGGTGGCCTAGGTGGCCGAAAAGATGAGGGAAACGAGACTGCGATGGTTTAGACATGTGTAGAGAAGGAGTACCAGTGCTCCTGTTAGGAGGTGCAAGAGGTTGTCTTTGGGAGCTACACGGAGGGGTAGAGATAGACCGAAGAAACACTGGAGGGAAGTGAATAGACAGGATATGGTGGAACTTGATCTCTCTGAGGACGTGACCCTAGATAGGAAGAAGTGGATATCGCGAATTAGGATAGTAGGCTAATTGATAGGGTTAGGTGGGGTATAGTAGGATTAGGGGGAGTGGGTATGTGTTTTTGTATGTGTGTGTGTGTATGTGTGTGTATGTGTGGGTTGTATTATGTGTTAGTTTTATCATAGTTACATACTGCTATATGTAAAGTATTATTAGTCGATCTAGTCGCTCTTTTGGTTCCTTCCCTTTCCTTTTGTCATATCTAGTTCTTTCTGCTTTTTGGGTTTTGAGATAAGGGTCCCCAGGAAATAACCTATCTACTTCTGTGAGGTAGTGGTAACGTCTGCTTGCACTTTACCCTCCCCAGTCCCCACTTGTGGGATTCACTAGGTATATTATTGTTGTTGTTGTTACCAGATTTATTTTTAGTATGTTGGTATGATATAATATTTTAACCATATTTTAAATACATTCTTTTGGAAGTTAGGGGATTTAACATTTTTAAATGTTATATTTTAACTTTGATTCATATTTTTTAGTAGTCAAGGATTTTCTCTAAAACTAACCTAATTTATTTTGCAGTACAATTAATGAATTTTAAACCTTCACATTTTTAGCCATGTTTAAATATATTTCGAGCTATAGTTGAGATTTTACTTGCTAAGTGTTAGTCCTCTGTGTTATGTTTGAGATGAGTCTAATAGGAGGCTATATTCTCTTTTTAAGTCTAGAACCACCAAAAATTAGAAAGTTCAATGCCTTTTGGACATTAGGAGGGACGATAGACACTTCAGGAAATGATTAGACTTTTTTCTTTTTCTTTAGTGTGCCTTTAAGTTAAATAACAAATCAACTTTGGAGGGGTAGGGGTATATAAGACCCTCGGAAAGGATGATCTAAAACTTGAGCTTTAATAGGATGGAACTTTGGTTTTCGTCCTTAGACTTAAATAAAGCCATGCGAGCTAAATTAACAAAATCTAATTTTGTCTTCCGGAATAAAAGCCAAGTAAACTAATACGAGTGGAATTAAATATCACTTAGTTTATATTTCCTCTCTTTTATTTATTTATTTAATTTCTAAATTGTTTGGAGTAAATAAGTTTTATTTATTTATCTGTTTTGTCACTTAGAATATTTTAGGAATACTTTCTTAAAAAGAGACCATATTTGCTTGTTATAACTCCTACATAAATTATGAGATACAGCCGGGACCCACCTTTGCAGTCCTCAAAGGGTGCCTAACACCTTCTCTTCGAGGTAACTTGAACCTTTACCCAACTCTCTAGTGATTTGACCCTTAGATTAGTAATTAGGTTAGAATGGTGTCCTAATGCACCTTAACTCATTAGGTTGTTACTCTTCAATTTGTCTTCAAAATCCCAAAAGAGTTGTTGCCATGACATCGTCCAGGTTCCCATTTCATTGTGTGAAAAAATGCGGTGTGATATCACGTACATCAGATGTGCCTATCAAGGACTTGTCTGGAAGAGACGTTGTTTTCATAGTGTCCATAATTTGGCACTTCATCCAAGTTAGCTCCTCATGGTCCGCTTGGCTAGGCTCCCTCCCACTGTATCTTCATCAATCTCTAGGGTTATTACCTCCTGGGTTTCTTCACCGCCATCACCCATAACATTCATGTTCAACTCATCATCGGGGACCACAGTTATATCCATTTTGAGTGGATCTTCTAACTTGTCAAAAAAAAAGTGCTCAAGTCTTTGGACCAGTGATGTACTATCAAAATACAACACATTTGATGCTTAAAACTTGGAATTTTGTATGTTCTCAATGCAATGTTAGTTGGGTTTATGTGTTCTTGTGTTTTATTTGCAGAATTCCTTGGTTGGCCTTGATTTTTGGAAGAAAATGAAGAAGTTGTTGTTTTGGAAGATATACGAGACCCTTTACGGGTCGTAGTTCATTTGGGTCGTGAAGTAGGTTTTCGTGGACAATTCAAGTGAGGGACTGAGTTTCTAAATTTTATTCTATGAACATGCAAACAGGTCATGGACTACTTTATGAGTCATTGATCATGTTTCATGCCTTGAGGATCAGAGAAAAGGGACCTTCCAAATATTCATCAGAAGAAACCTCCTTACTAGTAGTAAAACACTTTACAAGCTATAGAGGGGTACCATATACTACTAATCTAGTTTTGTAGCAACATAGCATGAAAGCCTGATTACAGGCCGTGAAATGTAATGCAACCCGTAAAGCTATTTGTGAGGCGTGCCGACCTAGCTATCCTATTTTTTTATGACTTGTATTTTAAATATTATAAATAGATTTTTAGATTATTTTTCAGAGTAATTGCAGAGAGTCGACTAGTAGATAGAAAAAGTAGTGAGATAGCATTGAGAAAACATTGGAGAGTTTGGAGAAACACTTGTATTTTGATTTGATCTTCTAATCTTGTTATTCTCATTGAAGATTGGACTTATTTTACTAAATTCAATTGTGTAAGTTATCTATTATGTAATTCCAATTCATAAGTCTTGCATCTACACAAATCACGAGCAGCTAAATCGATAACTAGGGTTGTGGGAACCATGAAGAACTAACAAGATAAAATCGAATAAATCATAATTCTTGGAAAGTGTGCATATATGTATTAATTAAATTTCTTCATTTTGTATGTTTTCTAGTGTTGGCCAACATTAGAACATGCCTAGTGTTACTAACTTGACCAAGGTAGTAATGAATAGGAAAAGAGATTGATTAATAGGATTCGATTGGAGTTTTCTCATCTAATCAACCGAACTCGGCAAATGGAAGGTTGTACTAGGACTAATATGTAAAGGTTAATAATTCACACTGTGGAGATGGGCCAAGTCACATAGTGAAATTCACCTCTCACTTGGGCCAAAGGGTTTGGTGAATTTAACTTACCATCCTGCATGCTACACACTAGAAAAGAATTAGGTTATCTGATGATACTGAGTTAGGAAATCATGGGGGAACACAATACCCTAGTTCCTCTCAATATTTCTTTCACCCTCGGGTTAGTTAGGTTTAATTTTCTACTTGTTATTACAACCCCCCCCTATGAGGAAGTAATTTGGTTAAACACTCTAATTGTATTACTTGAATTCTCCTACGTCTACGTATTCCCTTGGTTTGGACCGTAACCTTGGTTAGGTTCTATTTCTTGACAATGACTGCTTTATCCTCAAAAAGGAGGTGTAACTTGGGCGGTATCAAGATTTTGGCATCGTTACCGGGGAATACGGCTAGACTTGGCTAATTCAAAGTGATTTGGGTATTAACCCTTATTTCTTTCATTTTACATTTTTTATTATTTTTGTTTCTTTGCATGGTGTAAGTGTAGTGTATGCCAAACATGCGAAGTCGAGGCAATCCCTTGACTCTGTTTGACCCAGAGATCCAAAAAATGCTAAGAGGAATGGCCCAAGATAATGCCAACAGCAC
Source organism: Solanum ossicruentum (assembly GCA_025774065.1). Taxonomy (NCBI): domain Eukaryota; kingdom Viridiplantae; phylum Streptophyta; class Magnoliopsida; order Solanales; family Solanaceae; genus Solanum; species Solanum ossicruentum. The sequence goes on from JAOTQR010145750.1 coordinate 20,768, forward strand.
GACCAATGCAGCTCTGAACTAAAACAAGAATGAGAATATTGATCATGAGAACCCACCTCCTCTTGAGGATATTGCTCCACAACCACAGAATTTCAATACCAATGCTTACTAGTGGAATCAATGTAGGTCGAATCCTATGGCTATGGAGGTGGCTGGAGCTATTATGTTGCCATCATTACCGACCGACACAAAGTTTGTAGTCTCGAGTGGGTTACTTCAGATTCTGCAGAACTATGGGCTTGTGGGCTTACCATTGGAGGATCCTCATATCTGTCTACACAATATTGCATTTGTCTGCAAGAGTGTGATGGAAACACAGAATCTGTCTATGGATTCTATGGGACTTTATGTCTTCCTATTGTCTCTTAGGGGCAATGCAGTACTATAGCTATCTGAGCTCCTACAGAATTCGATCGCCAATTGGCTAAATTGCAGAGGGCCTTTTTTGAGAGGTACTTCCTAAGGTCGAAGAAGCTAAAGTTGAAAGATCAGATTTAACAACTTCGAGCAACTTCCTGGTGACTCGATTAGTACTACATGGGAGCAGTTTACTAAGTGTTTGAGAAGTGTCCCGAACCACAAGATTCTTGATGATGCCTTGGTAGAAATCTTTTACTATACCCTTGATAAAAATAATCAGGCTTGTGCTGATACTATTAAGGGGGCATGTTCTTAGACCAGTCATTCACAAGGATTGCAGAAAGGATGGAGAGCATAGTCAAGCCCAATCGTGTATGGGGCCAAAAAGACAGAGCATTTACCAAAAGTTCATGTGCTATCACTATTGGTTCGGAGCAAGCTAAGATCAATGAAAAGATTATGCAAGAGCTTGCTCGAATCCGTACCGATATGGAGGTGATGATGAAGCAGCATCAGGAGCAAGTAAATGCAGTTGTTCATCAGCCTCCACGTGCGCCCATGTATGATGATCCCTACTATAAAGAGGACACCTGTTTCATTACTGATTAGATGGGGGGGTTGCTGGACAAACGCCCAAGGGTCCAATCAGGACTTTTGGCACCAAGATTAAGAGAACCAAGATCAGAACTTCAATTGAGATGGAGCTTGCAGGAATAGCCACGGAGTATGCTATGACCAGAATTGGGGCCAAGACAGAGATGCAGATTGGGGCTCCAGAGATCATTACAGAAATGGTCCTTATGTGGTACCACACAACTGTGACACTGGTGCGAGTAGCTCAAGAGTTAAGGAGATGTTTGATCGCCTATGGAAGAAAGCTAAGACACAGGATGAGACTCTGGGGGGGACGAAATTTGAGATCTCCACTATTAATCAGAAAATTGAGTCTCATTCTATTTCGATCAAACATCTCGAGCAACAGTTTGGTTAGGTGTCGACTCAACTAAATCAACATCAGAGGGGTACATTACCTAGCAACACATTTCAGAACCCTAAGAATGAAGGGTAGTGTATGGAAGTTACTACTCGTGGTGGCAAGAGCAACATTGATCCTCCTATGCAAGTTGATGAGGATGATGTTTGAGAGGAGACAATTGAGGTGCAAAATGCTGATACAGGAGATGATCATGGCAAGGATGGGTGAGTGAAGCTATTGATGCACCACAGAAGTTGAAGACCCTTCCCAGGCCTCCTCTTCCCTTTCCTTAAAGAATCAAAAAGATGGAGGAGGAAGGCAAGGTCAGGAACTTCCTCTCCATGCTGAAACAACTCTTTATCAACATCCCTCTCATTAAGGCATTGGAGAAAATTCCAGGACATGCCAAGCACATGAAAGACCTGGTTATGAATAAGCGTACTATGAGTCAGGAGTTTTCCTAAGAGCTTCAATATTACAGTACAATTACTACGAGATCCTTGGTCTAAAGGCGAAAATATACTAACGCTTTAACCATACCCTTCACCATTGAAGATGTGGAGTTCGCAAGGGCATTTTGTGATCTAGGTGCGAACTTCAATCTAATTCCCCTTGCAGTCTTCAGTAAGCTAGGCTTGGGACTATTTTGACGAACATGCGGTTGTTGATGGCTGACAGCATGGTGAAAAAGCCTGTGGGGATACTCTATGATATGCTTGTTAAAGTTTAAAAGTTCTTACTCCCTAAAGGCTTTGTGCTCCTTGATAGCGAGATTGATTTTTAGGTCCCTATCATTTTAGGAAGGCCCTTCCTAGCCACTGGATGAACTTTGGTGGACATGCAGAAGGGCCAACTCAAGTTTAGGTTAGGAAAGGATAAGGTTGTGTTTAACATCTGTCATCAAGAAAAGCAAGAAGATGGCCTAAGGGTGGTCTCAGTTATGGAGAATGTTGATGCTACTAAGCTAGAAGTGCCACTTGTGATAAGATTGAGTGTCGACACTTTGGAAGCAGTGCTGATGAATTTTGAGAGTGACGACATCCTAGATTATGAGGAGATAGTAAATTCTAGGGGGTGTCCTACGACTCTGAGCGTCAAACCAAATCGGAGCTAGATTTGCAAAATCGGGAGTCACCGCCTACTAAGCCATCCATAAAAGAACTATTGATACTATACTTGAAGGCCCTTTTAGCACATCTGAGATACGCATTTTTAGGCGCCAACAATACCTTGCCAGTCATAGTTTCTATGCACCTAAACCATGAGCAGGTGAACGCCCTTCTTATGGTTCTCGAACAGTTTAAAAGGCCATCGGGTGGACGATTGCATGTATCTTTCGTATCTTTCCAGGGATATGCACACACAAAATCTAGTTGGTTAAGGACTATAGGCCTACTATTGAGCACCAAAGGCGTCTCAACCCCTATACAAGAGGTCATGCTCAAGGAAATCATCAAGTGGTTAGATGCTTGAGTGATCTATCCGATTGCTGACAGTGAATGGGTGAGCCCATTTCAGTGTGTCCCAAAGAAAGGGGGTATTACAGTGGTACCAAATGCCAAAAATGAGTTGATTCCTATGAGTCCAGTCACTGGATAGAGGGTGTGCATGGATGATAGAAAACTCAATGCGTCGATAGAAAAGGACCACTTCCCTATGCCATTTATAGATAAGATACTGGACCGACTAGCTGGAAAGGGTTGGTATTGCTTCCTTGATGGATACTTAGGCTACAACTAGATCACCATTACCCCGAAGGATCAAAAAGGACGACATTTATATACCCTTTTGGTACCTTCACATTTAAGCGGATGTCATTCGGGTTGTGTAACGCCCCAACGATGTTCTAGAGATGCATGATGTTCATCTTCTCTAACATGGTGAAGGACACTATTGAAGTCTTTATGGATGACTTCAGTGTGGTTGGGGACTCATTTGAGGACTGCTTGAAGCACTTGAAGTCGTGTTGTGGAGATGTGAGGAGAAGCCATCTGGTGTCGAATTAGGAAAAGCGTCAGTTCATGGTGAAGGAGGGCTTCATGTTGTGGCAAAAGATCTCCAAAAAAGGGATCGAGGTCAATAGAGCTAAGGTTGAAGTAATTGAGAAGCTTCCCCTACCCATCTTAGTTAAGGGTGTGAGGAGCTTCCTAGGGCATGCAGGGTTCTACTGGAGGTTTATAAAAGACTTCTCAAGAATTTCACATCCATTGTGTAAATTTCTTGAAAAGGATGCTAAATTCATATTCGAAGATGCATGTCGCAAACCCTTTAAAGGATTGAAGCAGAAGCTGATTTCAGCCCCAATTATTATAGCTCCAGATTGGTCAAAGCCCTTTGTAATCATGTGTGATGCAAGTGGGGTTTTGCTAGGCATAGTATCAGTATAGTGCCAAGAGAAGATATTACATCCCATATACAATACTAGCAAAGCCGTAAACACCCCCAGAAGAACAATACTGTCACTAAACAGGAGCTACTTAATGTGGTCTTCACATTCAAAAAGTTCAGGTCATATCTATGGGGGGACAAAGTGGTGGTGCACACAGACCAGTGAGACCAAGGTTGATGAGATGGGTACTTCTCCTTCAAGAAATCAATTCCGATATCATCGACAGAAAAGGGATAGAAAATCAGGTTTCATATCACCTTTGTAGTTTGGAAGATGCGGCAATGGCAAAGTTGATGATGGATTGGAGATCGACAGCTCAATCCAAGATGAGAGGGTGTTGGCAGTGTCCCATGATGTAATACCATGGTTTGTAGACAATGTAAACTACTTGGTAAGTGACATTGTGCCGCCCATCTAAATAACACCAGCATCAAAAGTTCATATCTGTTGTGAGAAAGTTCTTTTGGGATGATCCATTCATATTTCTTGTATACGCGAATAGGATTATTTGTTGCTATATTCCTGAGATTGAGATGATGAGTATCCTCGAGGTATGCTACTCGTCATTGGTAGGTGGGCATCATAGTAGAGTTCGAACATCATACAAGATCTTACAATGTGGGTTTTACTGGCTCACCATCCACCAGTAAGCGCAACACTACAACAATACTTGTGATAGGTGCCAACGAGAAGGTGGAGTTTCCCACAAGGATGAGCTCCTTCTAAACCCCATTATGATGATTGAGTTATTTGATGTATGGGGGATAGACTTCGTAGGTCCTTTTGTTAGCTCACATGGAAATAAGTATAGCTTAGTCATTGCGGACTATGTATCAAAGTAGGTAGAGGTCGTTGCTCTACCCGACAATGAAGGCAAAAGTTTCACAACATATCTGAAAAGGTACATCTTCTCAAGGTTTGACACCCCTCAAGCAATCATTAGCCATGGAGGTTCTCACTTTTGTAATAGGCTTTTCAAGGCTCGACTTGAAAAGTATGGAGCGAAATATCAGGTGGCAACTCCTTACCATCCTCAGACAAGTGGGTAAGTAGAGGTGTCTAATAGGGAAATTAAACAGATTTCTACCTAACGCTGTGAATGCAAACTGGACAGATTGGTCACAAAGGCTAGATGATGCATTATGGGCATAACGGACAGCATTCAAGACCCCTACAGGCATGTCTTCCTACCAAATTGTCTTTGGGAAAGCATGTCATTTGCCAGTGGAACTTGAGCATAAAGAAATGTGGCTAAAGAAGCTGAATCTAGACTGGAATGATGTAGCAAACTATAGGCAGAGCCAACTCAATGAGCTTGATGAGTTTCTCTTGGATGAGTATGAAATCTCAGCCTTGTACAAACAAAGAATAAAGTTGCAACATGATCGTCGCATAGAGAATCGTCAGTTCGCCTAGGGGACTTGTTGCTACTCTATAATTCCATATTAAAGTTGTTCCCTGGGAAGCTCAAATCTAGGTGGTTAGGACCCTTTTGAGTAGCAGATGTCTTTGATCATAGATCCATTGAATTGGAAAGAAGAAATGGAGGAACTTGCAAGGTAAATGGCCAAAGATTCAAACCATACCTTGAAAATATGGAAGAAATAAAAACTGTTGAAGAATTTGACCTTGAAAAAAGTCTAAGTATTCAAGTTATCTTTGTCATACTGCGACAATAAATCAGGCACTGCTTGGGAGGAACCCAAGGTGGAGATCGACACTTAGGTGCCCAGGTATGATTTTTGACCTCTTATGTTTTATTTTGCTTTGATTGCATGCATTGTTAACAATGCACCTCTATTTCGATGTGGTGTGGGTAGTCATGAGCATTAGTGAAGTCTGAGTAGCTTGGGTTCATAATTATCCCAATTTTTTATCCTGGGGTTTTCTTGCCTATGTTCTTTTTCCTATGGATTTTATTTCTGTTGAACTAGCATGTTTAGGATGTTTAAGGTAGTATTTGTAGCATATAATGCTGATATTTGTCGCATTTACATGTTTTGTGTTTTGTGTGAAAAGTGATACCCACCAAATTTTTAATAGTTAGTCTAGACAACAACCATGCATGTTTAAGTGTGTTGACAATGCTTGTTTTGATTAGTGAGGTTTAATTGAGATGAAAGCATGATCTGATTGTCTTTTGTTGTTAATGTAATCACTTTCATATGAGTGTGAGCTTAATTTGCTAAATCATATGTTGTGTGCTAATTCAGAACTTGCCTTGTTACTCTAAGTTAGACTATAGATTAACTGGATTAGGAAAGGATCTTAGGTCATTGTTCTTAAAAGTCTACGTAGCCTAAATGACCAACCAAACATGAAACATATCTCTTTATCCGAATGTTTGAGCATTTCATGTTCTTATTCTTTGTAAATACCTAATTAACCTAGCCTTGTTAGTTACAAAATGTTGAAACTAGCCCTTGTCCTTTCTTGAACATTGTGCGCCTTGGCTGAGGCAAAAAGCCTAAGATGAGGGTGGCTACCAAAAAGTGGCCTGGTTCTGAGGATGGATAATGTGCAGCTCAACTCAAGACAAAAGCCTAAGTTGAGGGTGGCTAGTCTATGGGTGAAGCATAAAAATAACGCAGAAAGTTATTGATACAGAGAAAAATGTAACGACCCCAAAAGGTGCCAAAAAATGAGCCTCGGAAGTACCTGGAATCGTTATTTCCATATATATAAAAGTTCATTTGTTATTTCAAAAATCCAACTTCATATTCATATTCAAGGGGTCAAATTGAGTGGGAAATAGGTCTAACCCAAATTTTAGAGCAATCGTATCAAAATTCAAAAATCGCAAAAAATGTTGTTTAGGAGGATCAACTTTGAAGGGACATATCTCTTAGCACACAAAGAACTGGGTGGCCCATGATCAATCAAACTAAAGACCTTTTGTGAGTTCGGATGAAGAATTTATGCCCATTTTCATAGAACTCATCTGTGCAAAAACTGCAGATTCCAGTGGGGTCCGCAACGCGCCCCTACTGTTTTTGGTGCCTGTTTTAATTTTCTTGGTCCAAGACATATAAGTCTTGGGCCTTACTGCTCCCACACTTGAAAATACATATACTTAGCCTTATTTTACCCTCATATCGTCTTACATATTCCCTAGTACTCACTCAAACACTTACACTCATATTTCACCCTACATTCAAGTTCTAAACTCAAGACTAATCTTAGGGATTTCATCAAGGATCTCATTCAAGCTTGAAGTCTCCATTTCAAATCTTCTTCAAGGGTTCTCCAAAGGAAAAGTATGTGGTGTTGAACCATTAGGTCCTTTCACCCATGGTTCCTGAGCCTCCTTTTTACTAATATTGCATGATTTAAAGTTGATTTTATATGTGAGTCTTGTATATTGAGAAACTTACTGCACAGTGATTTTAGTTCATGAAAGTATGGCTGCTTTAGCATGTTTGAGTTCTGAATCTTGGATTTAATGTTGGATTTGATGAGGGGTTTTGATCTGAATGTCTTGGGGGTGTTGCAAGGTATTGATTGATGGTTTAACAGCAAATTTTCTTGCATGATTTCATCTCTAAATTGCATGGTCTTTTACCCCCATTACACAACCCCAAGGTGTTCGATAAAATGTCCGGTTATGGTTTCTTGAGGAAATGAAGGTCCAAAGTATGAGATATAATATGAATGATGTTAAGATGATAAAATGAGCTTATGTATATGATTATTCCTATATGAAGTGTTTCAGTAGAGCATATGATAAATCCTATATAAAGTGATACATTAGACCATGCCTAATCTGGGGGGACAAGAGCCCGGGTAAACTATCGAGGGGTTAGTACCTTGGTAACTGAAGTGGGGATTAGTACTCACCAACTATGTGAGGGGTTCATACCTTGCCACCCGGATGATAGGTATGAATGTCATTAACCATGTGAAGGGTGCGTACATCACCACCTAGGGTGATGGGGTGTAACCATCACCAACTTAGCCCAACACAAAGTTGGATAGCTTGGTTGGTCTCATCTTCACATTTGATATCTTATATGAGCATGGGTTATTTAAGCATGTTTTACTTATGCATTGATTATACAAGCCATATTGCTATATCATGCCTATTGTCTATTGTTGTGCATATTGATTATGAAGCTTATCTCTTGTCGGATTGTATCCCACATACTTCATACATTCAAACGTACTAGCGCATACTCTATACCTACATAATGTTACCATGTAGAAATCGGAGATCCTATTGATTCTTCTTGTGGCTAGATGGATTGTTCAAGCTAGCCTTTGGTGAGTCCTTCATTCCGGGGATGTTAGTCTATGATTATTATATTATGTATTGATTCCTTCTTCTTTAATGATATTTTGACTATGAGGGTGACCCTGGTTTCTTTATTTTGACCCCCGCTAAGTATCTATGTTTAGAGGTATTGTTGGACAAGTTATGTATTACGTTTGGGCTTTGACTCATCTATGTTATTTAAGTATTGAACTCTCATTTTCTCCCTTAGTCCTATTTCCCCTTGTTTACATTTCTTATGATGTTTTAAATTGCTTTTGCGACCAAGGATGTATAATTATATACTATGAGGCTTGTTTGGAGTTCCTTCTGGTTCCCTATTCGCCGATTAATTCTATGCCCTAGGCATGGGTCGTGACAAACTTGGTATCGACCACTAGGTTGATAGATCCTCGGAGTCCAACACACCATGTCGATTAGAGTCTTATTCATGGTTGTGTTGTGCACCACAACTTTGAGTTGGAGGCTATAAGGCGTTCTAGGAAATGCTTCATTTCTTTATGATCCATGTGTGCAATACAGTTAGGTCCCCTTGGGCTTATTACTAATTGCTAACTGCTACATTTCAGGATATGTCTCAAGTTACTTTGGAAGGTGCTAAGGTGAACACGGAGATTTGCAATGCTCTATGGAAAGTGGCTAAAGCGTCGGCAAAATAAGCAACTCACCTCGATCAACTTGTGGGTGCTCTCGGGACTTTTAGTGGTGAGAGGAGAGGTAGTGAGGCCAAGAGGGCCGAGTAAGTTCCAAAGTTTCAAGGGGAGAGGTAGAGGTGGTGTGGTGCCTTATGCTAGGTTCTCAAAATGTGGTAGAGACCATGATCTCCCTTGCTTGAGAGGTACTAATGCTTGTTATGGTTGTGGAGAGATGGGTCATAAGGTTAAGGATTGCCCTCGTAAATGCAATAAGAGCAAAGGAGGTGATGGGCGGATGACTAATCCCAAGTGCCCTACATGTAGGATGAACCATGGTGGCCCGTGTTAGAAGAACAAGGGTGTATGCTTTGGTTAAAGTGAGACAGGCCACATAATTCTGGATTGTCCATATGGTTCACTTTTGGAATAAGGTGGTTATGTTGATTAAGTGGCTCATGGAGGAGATGAGATGCCTGATGCTATTACCAGTAAGTTGAAGTTTCCTTGGCTTTGTTGTGCATGCATTGTTAGGCCCTGTGTACCATTACTCCTTCTCTAATCTTCTTGGTTGATGGTGGGGGCTTCTTGTGTGTTCAAATTGTTGTGTGGATCTTTGGTGTCTACCCTTTTGTCAGGTATATTATTGTTAGAAGGTTCATAGGTGTTGATCTGGTTCGTATTGCATTAGGCCATGCTTGCGGCTTGTTGGAGTCAGTGTGGTAGATTTTGATGTCATGCTAGGGATAGAATGATTGCTTGCATGTTGTGTCTTCATGGATGGTAGGACCCATAGAGTTAGATCCCGAATTCTAAATGATTCCATCTTTGAGTATGAGGTTGTTAAATGGTAGCAAAGGAGGTAGGTCTATTTCATGTCTTAAGGTACAATTAGTCTCTAAGGGGTTGCATTTTATCATCTTGTGAGGATTGGAGGTGTTGAACCTAAGTTGTTTTATTTGTAGAATTGTTGTTGGCAGTGGTTGAGGCTTTGAATGTCCTTTTTGATATTTTGAATTTTGGGCTAGCGTCGTTTGGTTTGACTAGTGCACCGGTATGCCTATAAGTCTCATGAGTAAGATCTCTAGTCCTTACCCTAATAGGTTTATGGTAGTTTTAGTGATGATAATGTGGTTCATTCCCTAATGAGGTATGTGCATGTGAGTCATTAGAGGGTAGTACTACAAGTTTAAGGAAGAAGGATGGGTGCTGGTAGGAGAGATAGGAATTTTGGTGGTAAGAGGTTTCCTTCCTAGGTTGTGTGGTGTCGAGTGATGGTATTAAAGTGGACCTTAGTGAGACGAAGGTGATTAGGTGTTAGCCTAGATCTTGACTTCTTTGGGTATTAGGAGCCTCTTGGGTTTAGTGGGCTATTACTGGAGATCGTGAGTAGGTTCTTTTTTATTGTTACTTCTATGAATTAGTTGACCCTAAGTAAGGCCATGTTGTGACCGACAATTTGAGTAGGCTGATTTGATAGGTCCGGGAGTTGCTACTTCTTGTGTTATTCGTTAGTGTCAGTAGGATTCACGTGTATGATAGTTGACCATTGATCCCCTCCAATTAAGGAGACCCGAAATTATTTTCAAGAAAATCTATGTGGATTTTACTTATTTAAATTTGAGATTTGAATATTATGATTCCTAAAATTCTATTGATGCATGGTTAATGTTTATTGATAATTTCAATGTGATTTAAACCATTATATGAGGATTTATTTTGGGTTTATAAAGTTATAAGTATGCATGTTCCCCTTTTGAAATCATTTATGCATGAGAGATTACACTATGGATTTAAATATGGAATTAGTTATGTTTTCACTTCAGCTTCATATTATAAATGTTGATTTTAAATGGAGTCTTAATTACCCATGTCATTTCTTCATTGTTTATAGCATATGCATTCATGTACACAGAGTATTTTGAAGAAAAATTATGTTATGGGTAAGCCCAATTTCGTTTTATAGTATGATTTTGATAAAAGGTTGGCTATGACAATATTGTGATCTCATATATGTCTTTTATTTTGGCTCTTTAATCATTTTGGGTGCTATTCCTATGCATGAGTATTATGACTATGAAATTATGATTTTGTTATTTGAACCTAAGTATGAATTATTATGAATGGTGTTTGGCTTTTAAGCCCAATTGTGCATTTAAATGATTTGGAAAAGAAATTATATTGCCTCTTTGAATGTATGTACATGCATATTATAAGTATTTTTGTGGAATGATGGCTTAGCTTAATAGGTTGGAGGTTTCGGGGTAGTTGGACTACTTGCATAGCATGTTTTTAATGACTGTAGAACCCGTAAGGTTGTAGTATGATGGTTAAGGATGATCGATCTATTTGGCCAAGTACGATGGGTTAGTCACTTCTCTATGATTGATCTTTGGTTTGGGTTTTGTCCCCAAGTGAGGATGAGGGTAGGTGATATCCCTAAGTACCTTTTTGAGCTAAGAATGATCATTTTAAATATTGGTGGAGTTGTTTGGTTGGCTTATGCACCATTTGTGTCTATTGGGGCTCATGAATAAGGTCTTAGAACTCTACCTTGGTATGTTTGTGGTAGTCTCTAGTGATGAAGCATTGATTTGTTTAGAGCTTGTGAATCATTTGGAGGTAGGATTGCTAGTCTTGAGAGATGAGAGGTTGTTTGTTAATTATGATAGTTATGAGTTGCGGGTGACAAGAAAGTGGTTAGAACTCCTTAAGGATTATGATGTTAGTGTGCATTACGCTCCCCGTTGAGGCTAGTGATGTGATTGATGCTCCAAGTAGGGTGTTTATGGATAGCGTAGCATTGTGGTAATGGTGATAAGGAGGTGACTAGTGGGGTCCCTCGATAGGCTAGATTGGAAGTTAGGTTGAGGAAAATTGAGAATGGTAATGTAGTATTTTTGGTGGTTCCAAATCCTTTTTTTTTTTGAGGTCTAGTTTAAGAAAGGCCTTGATTCCGCCTTCTTAGAGTTGAATGGTAGAGTGGAGGTTGTCTCCCAAGGGGGAGATAGTGATCCATGGTACCAAGTGGGTTAGATGTGTTTAAGGTTGGCAATCGAGTTAATGTTTGTGGGCCCTTATAGGGTTTGGAGGAGAAATTGGAGAGGTTGCATACGAGTTGGAACTACCTAGGTTCATGAGTATAACAAGCCCTCATAGTAGGCATTGTATGTCTCCGGCTGGATGGTTTGAAGTGCAAGAAATGTCCTTATTGCATCAATCTGGAAGTTTGACTCATAAGGAGTGAGGTTTGTTTTGTAAAGAGGGAGTCGAGTTTATGGTTTGTGAGTCCTTATAGAGTGTAGAGGGAGGTTGGTAAAGATTTCTTAAAGTTTGGGGATTTCCTTTGGGTGTAGATATGGTTCGTCCGGTTCTACATGCTTCTAGGTGGATGGAATATGTTGATGACTCTAGTGCTATAGCACTCCTTGAAATTGTGGGTGATGTGGAGGACAAGTTGTCTTAAAGGAAGGTCCTGGTGTGTTGTATGGATGAGTGGAGAAGTTGATTGATAAGGATGTGGTGTTCATTAAGGCCCTTTGGAAGAGTTGTCTATTCGTTTGTGTTTCTCGGAGAGCCGGTGGGGACATGGAGAAGAAATATCCATATTTCTTTCACTCTGTTCAATCTTATGATGACATGCCAAGTCCATTCTATGATCCCAAGTCCTATGTTTCAGCCCCTATGTCAGTCATATGCATTCATGTTTAAGTTGGCAAGTTTATGATGATTTTACACTTATGTTGAGATCTTGAAAACAGTGTTTTAGCGTAATGTTGCATTCTTGTTGGGGTTGATTTGTTGATGATCACTCTCGTGTTGTACGTCCCTTTTACATTCGGGGACGAATGTTCCCAAGGGGGAGATATTGTAACGACCCAAAAAGTGCCCGAAAAAGAGCCTCGAAAGTACCCGAAATCGTGATTTCTATATATGTAAAAATTCATTTGTTATTTCAAAAATCTGACTTCATATTCATGTTCAGAGGGTCAAAATGAGTGGGAGATGGGTCTAACCCAAATTTTAGAGCAATCGTATAAAAATCTGAAAATCGCAAAAAATGCTATTTAGGAGGGTCAACATTGAAGGGGAATATTTCATAGCACACAAAGAACAGGGTGGGCCACAACCTACCAAATTCAAGCCCTTTCAATTAGCTTTCATACGCACTTGGTTTCACCTGATTTCGAGTTTGGATGAAGGATTTATGCCCATTTTTTGTGGAACTCATTTGTGTAGAAAATGCAGATTCCACTGGGGTTTTTACGTCGCCTCTGCGACGCGCCCCTGCTGTTTTTGGTGCTTGTTTTAATTTTCTTGGTCGAAGACTTATAATTCTTGGGCCTAAGGGTTCCAACACATGAAAATACATATACTTAGCTTTATTTGACCTTCATATCATCCTAAACATTCCCAAATACTCACTCAAACATTTAGACTCATATTTCACCCTAAATTCAAGTCTCAAACTCAAGACCAATCTTAAGGATTTCATCAAGGATCTCATTTAAGCTTCAAGTCTCCATTTTAAATCTTCTTCAAGAGTTCTCCAAAGTCAAGGTATGTGGGGTTGAACCATTGGGTCCTTTCACCCATGGTGCCTAAGTCTCCTTTTTACTAATATTGCATGAGTTAAAGTTGATTTTACATATGGGTCTTGTATATTGAGAAATATACTGCACAGTGATTTTAGTTCATGAAAGTATGGTTGTTTTAGCATGTTTTAAGCTCTAAATCTTGGATCTAATATTGGATTTAATGAGGGCTTTTTATATGAATGTCTTGGGGTATTGCAAGGTGTTGATTGATGGTTCCAAAATAGATTTTCTTGCATGATTTCATCTCTAAATTGCATGGTCTTTTACCCCCATTACACACCCCCAAGGTGTTCGATAAAATGTCCGGTTATGGTTTCTTGAGGAAATGAAGGTTCAAAGCATGAGATATGATATGAATGATGTTATGATGATGAAATGAGCTTATGTGTATGATTATTCCTATATGAAGTATTGCACTAGAGCGTATGATAAATCCTATATAAAATGATGCATTAGACCATACCTAATCCAAGGGGATAAGAGCCTGGGTAACCTATCAAGGGGTTAGTACCTTGGTAACCGAGGTGGGGGTTACTTAAACATGTTTTACTTATTCATTAATCATATATGTGATATTGCTATTTCATACCTATTGTGTATTGTTATGCATGTTGATTATGAAGTTTATCTCTTGTTTCATTGCATCCCACATACTTAATACATTCAAACGTACTAACATACTCTATAACTACATGATGTTACCATGTAGGAATCAGAGCTCCTATTGGTTCTTCTTGTGGCTAGACGGATTGTTCAAGATAGTCTTTGGTGAGTCCTCCATTCCAGGGACATTGGTCTACGGTTCTTATGTTATGTATTGATTCCTTCTTCTTTATTGCTATTTTGACTATGAGGGTGAGCCTAGTTGCTTTGTCTTGACCCCCGCTAAGTATCTATGTTTATAGATGTTGTTGGACAAGTTATGTATTACGTTTGAGCTTTGACTCATCTATGTTATTTAAGTATTAAACTCTCTCTTTCTCCATTAGTCCCATTTCCCCTTGTTTATGTTTCTTATGATGTTTTATATTGCTTCCGCAACCAAGGACGTGCAATTATATTCTATGAGGCTTGTTTGGGGTTCCTTCGAGTTCCCCATTCGCCGGTCATGTCTAGGCCCTAGGCTTTGGTCGTGACAAAAAAGGAGAAAAACCATGTAGTGGGTGCAAGAAAAATGAGTGATGCCTTAGCAGTGAGTTAAAAAGAAAAATGAATCGTAAGAGCAAGGCAAAAGCTGAAAACTAAAAAGAAAGCACCCAGAAAAGCTTCAATTAGGAGGAAAAGGGAGAATGGAGTGGAATGTAAAATAACTGTGTTGGTAGTGCAAGAGTGTAGAAAAAAACAATGTCAAGGAGGGTCGTTAGTCAGTATGTTCCTAGAGCATCATACAAAATCCCCCCCGAGCTACCTTACAAGCCCAAAAAGTCCTAAAGTAATCCTTGTTCAAGTAGTTGAAGGTCTTATTCATGAGTATAGGGGAAAGCCTATAGTATTGGGCATGATGCATGAATAGCTTTTGTAAGGGTGAGTGATTTTGCATAGTCCAGAGATTATACATGAAAACAACATTGAGAGGGAGATATGACACTTCTGTCTATGAGGGCACTTGCATTACATTATTAGCACTAAACTTATTCAACGATTGTAGCTTGTTGATAATATCTCACTTGTCATAGTTGCGTTGTCCCATGCATTAGCCTATATTGGTTGTCGGGATGGTTGTCTGATTCTGTCTTGAAAAGTGGTATGGGTATCTGTGCTTAAATTTGATGAGATATATGCCATATGTGGATGTCTTTGTGTTACTGCAATACTATTTTAGATCGAGTCCGTCGCTTGAGGAGAAGCAATAATTTTAAGTTGAAGGTGTCGATGTGATGTCAAAATACAACGCTTTGATGCTTAAAACTTGGAATTTTGTATGTTCTCAATGCGATGTTAGTTGGTTTTATGTGTTTTTTTGTTTTATTTGCAGGATTCTAGGGTTGGCCTTGATTTTGGGAAGAAAATATAGAAGTTGCTGTTTTTGAAGATATACGAGATCTTTTGCGGGCCATAGTTCATTCTACAAGCCATGAAGTAGGTTTCATGGACAATTTTAGTGAGGTGGTGAGTTTCAGTTGTTGGTCCTATGAACATGTAGATGGATCGTGGACTACTTTACGAGTCGTAGATCATGTTTCGTGCCCTGAGGATCAGAAGAGGGACCTTCTGAATATTAATCAGACGAAATACCCTTATGGGCCATAAAACACTTTATGAGCCATAGAGGGGGATCATATACTACCAGTTCAGTTTTACAGCAACATAGTGCGAGGGCCTTATTACGGGCCGTGGATATGGCCCGTAAAGCTATTTGTGAGGCATGCCGACCCGACTATCCTATTTTGTTTAGGACTTATATTTTAAATATTATAAATAAATTTTTAGGTTATTTTTTAGCGGTACTGTAGAGAGTTCAACTAGTAGAGAGAAAAATAGTGAGATAACATTGAGAAAACGTAGGAGAGTTTTGAGAAACACTTGTATTTTGATTTGATTTCCTAATCTTGTGACTCTCATTGAAGCTTTGTTTTATTTGTTCTTAATTAAATTGTTTAAATGCTATATTATGTTGTTTCAATTCATAAGTTTTGCATCTACACAAATCATGAGTAGCTAAATCCACAACAAGGGTTGTAGGGACCATAAGAACTAACAAGGTAAAACTATATAAATCATAATTCTTGGAAAGTGTGCATGCATATGTTAATTAACTCTCTTCATTTTGCATGTTTTCTAGTGGTGGCCAACATTAGAACCCACCTATTGTTACTAACTGCACCAAGATAGTAATGAATAGGAAAAGAGATTGATTAACAGGATTCGACTAATGTGTTCTCGTCTAATCATCCGAACTAGGCCAATGGGAGGTTGTACTGGGACTAACAAGTAAGGGTTAGTAATGCACACTTTAGAGATGGACCAAGTCACGTACTGAAATTCGCCCCTCTCTTGGGCCAAAGGGTTTTGTGAACTTAATTTATCGTCCTGCATGCTACACACTACAAAAAAAATTAGGTTATATGGTGATATTGAGTTTGGGAACCATGGGAAAGACAATATTGTAGTTCCTCTCCATATTGGTTTAACTCTCCCCCCGCCCCACCTCTACTTTGGGGAAGTAAGTTGTTTAATCACTTCAATTGCATTACTTGAATTCTCCTAAATCTTCAGTATTCCCTTGGGTTCGATCCTAACCTTTGTTAGGTTATATTTCTTGACAGCGGCTGCTTTATCCTCAAAAAGGTGGTGTAATTTGGGAGACATCAACCAGAGGGCTACCACCTCCTTCTTCAACAAATCAAAATCGGCTTTTAAAGCCGACATGTCTGCACCGCCACCACCTACCTTCTCTATAGCTATTATCCTATCTTTCATGTAGGCCAACTCCTTCCCATGGCCATCAATCATAATCTCGAGTCTATCCATCCTCAGTTCGTGTGCCTCCATCTACTCCCACTGCTATGCCTCATCCTTAAGATATGGATTTAAAGCTTTGACTATGACCATTTCAACTAGCTTAGGCACAGATGACTCAACTCTAGTGGCACAAAGATTGGCTACTTTGGCTAGTCGGCTTAAGGCAAAAATAGGTGCCCTAATGATTGGGGGTTAGTCATCTATAGCATGTGCCTTTGTCTGCGTCTCAATGGGAGCATAAGTTGAATGTGATTTAGGGTATTTAAAGGTTATACCTACCTCAAAGTGCATCTCTACAGTGCCAAACTCGAGGGCCTCAATATCAATCACCGATGTTTTGTGAGCTGACTTCTTCCTTGCCCTGTCCTCCTCGTCCTTTTGGAATTTAGCTTCAATCCATTGGATGTCTATGGATGCTATTAGATTTACCTCCACATCGATCTTTTTGTTCCTAGGGACTCCTGGTCTATTTCACAAAGTAGTAATGAGGCGAGGAAATGGCAATGAGATCTGAACTTGCTTTGCCCTTGTGAGAATTTTTGGTGCGATGATTGCGCTAAGGTTTAGTCGCCCACGATCCATAATACTCCCAACTAATGCTGCCTTGGCATCTCGAAGGAATGATTTATTTTGTGACGGCATCAAGTTGCTACTTATAAACCAAACTAAAATCTCATCGAGATGGTCATTTCCTTCTTTTCAAAAATGGCTCCCTCCTCTAACAATGAGAGAGTAGGAACTCCAATCATAGAAGCCAATCGAGCTTTTATATCCTAAATTATTTAGATCATCATCATCTCTTCCATGTCATTTTTTTCTCTATTTGTGTATCCCAGAACATCATTGATTTTATTTTGGTCAAGGATATGGACCTTTCCCGCTTGATGATGTATGCGGAGCAGATTGAGGGAGAGAAGCTTTGTGAAAGGGCTAGGGAGTCTAAGAGGGCTCGTTGGATGTTGGGAACTACTCTCACTAATGGGAAGTGATAAAAAATTCAAAGGTGGCCAAAGGTAAAGTGGAAAAGGATCCACCAATACTTTTCCTCCTCAAGAGGCCAAAAGGGTGGCTCCCAATCCCAAAAGTCCCAATTGCTCTAAGTGTAGGAGGCCTCACAAATGAGTGTTCTTAACTAGATCAAATGCTTCTTTCACTTGTGGAAACCTTAGAAACCATGCTAAGGATTGCAGGAGTGAAAGCACAAGGCGTCAAGACTAGAGGGGTCCAGTTTAAGTCACCTAAAGGACAAATCGGTTCTATGCTCTTCATGGTTGCCAAGAGGTTGAAGCAGCTCCGGATGTGGTTACCGATATATTAAGAGTTTTTATTATAATGTGTATGCACTTTTAGATCTAGGAGAAAATTTGTCATTTGTAACTCCATTCTATCCATACAGGTTTCATGTATGTCTTGAAGTACTCCATGAGCCCTATGAGGTAAGTAACCCTATCAGTGCGTCTATCATATCCCCAAAGAGTCAATAGAGGTTATCACATTTCTATTTTGCATATAGTGATTCCATGCAACTTAGTTGAGCTTTCCATGGTATACTTGTCATATCGCTCAACTCGGCAACTCAAAGAAAGTAGGGGAGGTTGTCATCAGCATAATAACCCAATCGAGAGGTTAGCATTGAATTTTATAAAGAATCGTAGGTAACAAATAAAAGAGGTTCATAAGGCTAAGCAATTGTAGGATCTTCGGGGTTGCAGTAATTGAAAGTGAGATTGAAACTACTTGATATCTATTTAATAAACTAATCAGCAAATTATGAAAGATGTTGGGGATGTGCAAATATGGGAATCGATCTACCAGCTAGGTCTCAATATTTGGCTAATGAGTTCATAAGGAGTGAATAGTCTAGGTTGCTTATAACCCATATTCATTTATGACACACGAGTGCTTCATATGATTCAACTATGATATCATATGCAAACCGCCAAGGACACTATTGGCCTAAGAAGTCTCAAGAAAACCCCTATTACCTTGGCCATTGAATCCATGGTTGTGGACTTCAAGTGAAACCCCAAAAGGTTTCCAGCCATTACATCCATTTCACACTCTAATCATTCTGTCTAAAGCAACTATGAGAGATCTAAAGGAAATCCCTAGTTTGAACCTTAAAATTATATATCAAACATAGGAAAGGATATAAATTCACTCAAATCAACTACAAATAAGTCAAAATTTCAAAGGCCAAATAAATAAATCAAAAACTCATATCAATATCATGCCCCTAACATGGGGTTAGCCACACATGCTATAAATTAGAGATATAATATCAAATATAGCAGCTGCAACCATGGGTAACAAGATTAAATAAAAAATAGTTGATTATCACTAGTCAATCTACTCAAATTTTTTTCCCCAATGTTTGAAAAATTTATCAACCGTTGTACTATAACGAAGGAATATTCTGTGTATTACTTTCTCTGTAAAACTAAGAAGAATGATATAATTTGTACAATGTCCTTTCTAATTTACTTATATAGTCCATGCAAACGTGTGAGAGTTTGTTGTACAAATTGCCATTTGGCCATCAAGGCCAACCATCGCCATGCAGTTCGGCGATGCACCTAATGTGCACTTGACTAATTTTCTCTGTGCCTTCTTAAGGTTTTCTCCTCTGCAACATTGGGCGATGGATTTTCACTATGACGATACAACTTGGTGATTCATAGAAGTTTCTATCACATCTCCTTCTTGTCAAAGTTTTAGGGATTTGAGTACTACAACTTTAGGCAGTCTCCTATGACATTTGATGGTGCCCCGAATATGATTTGCGAGATCAATTCTGACCGCATTCCTGACTTGAGCTTGAGCCTTGGTTGCTTTAATGCTAAGCAGTCTGTTTGAGTGTTTGGTGGATCACTGAATATGTAGGTGATGTCGCTTTTCTCTGCCTTTTGGCACTTTTGCTCCCTTTTCAAGATTTGTCAAGTATTTTCCATTTGTGTGCTTTTAATCCCATTTCCTGACATATTACATGCTTACTTGTCAGAGATTAGAAATAACAGCATACTAAGGACAATGTTATTTTACAAATTAGCCCCAAAATGATTATGAGATATGGACTCATAAACTTCTATGTGATTTTGGGGATGGATTGGTGGCACATTTCTTATGCCTCTATTGTCTGTAGAACCCGTAGGATTAAATTCCAATTCCCTAATGAGCCAGTTCTTGAATGGAAGGGTAGTAACTCTTTATGTAGGGGTCAATTTATTTCTTTTGTAAAGGGTCACAAAATGATTTCCAAGGGTGCATTTACCACTTAGAGAGGGTCAAATATGTCTCTTCTAAAGTTCTTTCTCTTGAGTTAGTCAACCTCGTAATTAAGTTCCCTAATGATTTACTAGGTGTCTACCCTATAAAGGAGATAGATTTTCGTATGTATCTCTTGCCCGAGACTCAGCCTATCTCAATGCTTCCTTATAATATGGCTCCCACAAAATCTAAGGAGTTAAAAGAGCAACTAAAGGATTTGTTAGAAAAGGGTTTCATTAGACCCAGTCGGCCACCATGGGGTGTCTTGGTGTTATTTGTAAGAAAGAAGGACAGGTCACTCTATATCTGCACTGACTATCAACATCTTAATAAGGTTACCATTAAGAATAATTATCCCCTTCCGAGGATAGTTGATTTGTTTGATCAACTACAAGGGGCTACTCATTTCTCCAAGTTTGATTTGAGATTTGGTTATCACCAATTGAGGGTGCGATAAAGTGACATCCCTAGGACAACTTTTTGTACTAGGTATAGTTATTTTGGATTTGTGGTGATGTCATTTGGCCTCATTAATACATTGGCGATATTTATGGACCTCACAAGTAGAGAGTTCAAGCCTTACCTCGACATATTTTTTGTAGTATTTATTTGATGGCATTCTTATCTACTCCTAAGGCGAGCAAGAGCACATGTAAAACTTGAGGGTAGTGTTACAAATCCTAAGAGAATAGTAGCTCTATGTAAAATTTGACAAGTGGGAGGTTTGTCTAGATGAGTTTGCCTTCCTTGGGCATGTGGCATCTAGAGAGGGCATCAAAGTTGATCCTAAGAAGATAGAAGCCATAAGAAACTATCCAAGGCCATTGACTCCCACTGACATAAGGAGTTTTTTAGGTCTAGCTAGTTACTATAGACAGTTTGTGCAAGACCTCACCACTATTTTGTCTCCACTCACCAAGTTAACTTAGAAGAAAGCTAAGTTTTTGTGGATGGATGAATGTGAGACTAGCTTCCAGGCTTTATTGACTTCAACTCACATATTAACATTTCTAGAAAAGAATGATAGGTTCGTCATGTATTATGATACATTAAGGATTTGGTTGGGTTGTATGTTAAAGTAAAATGGTAAAGTAATTGATTATGATTCAAGTAAGTTGAAAGTGCATGAGAGGAATTACCTAACTCATGATCTTAAGCTTACGGTGATAGTGTTTGCCTTAAACATTTGGCAACATTACTTGTATGGAGTTCATGTAGATGTTTTCACTAACCACAAGAGTCTCCAACAGATGTTCACCCAAAAGGATCTCAACTTGAAGCAACAGAGGTGGCTAGACCTACTTAAGAATTATTGATATGATGTTAAATACCACCCTAAAAAAGCCAAAGTGGTAGCTAATGCCCTTAGTAAAATTTCCATAAGTAGTGTGTCCCATGTATTAGATGATTGAAAAAGGGAGTTGGCCAAAAATGTTCATAGGCTGGCTATACAGAGAGTAAGATTGAGTGAGTCCGGAAGTAGTGGTGCAATAGTTCTTCATGGGTCCGCATCTTCTTTCGTTGATAAGGTTAAGGCCAAGAAAGACCTTTATCCCACCTTGTTGGAGTTGAAAACCTTGGTAAATGATGGAAAAATAGAAGTCTTCTCACGAGGGGGAGATGGTGCTCTAATATAAGAGGAGGTTGTGTGTGACCAATAATGGCGAGTTAAGACATTGCTCATTCAAAAATCCCATAAATCCATATTGCATTCACCCTGTCACTACCAAGATGTATAGAGACTTAAGAGACTTTTATTGGTGGAATGGGATGAAGAAGGACAGTACCTAATTTATGTCCAAATGTGCCAATTGCCAGCAGGTCAAAGTTGAACACCAAAGACCAGGTGGCCGAGCATAAGACATTAACATTCCTACTTGGAAGTAGAAGAGATCAATACGGATTTCATAGTATGGTTGTTGAAGATCAAAAAGCATTTTGACACCATATGGGCTATAGTGGGAAGTATGATGAAGTTAACTCATTTCTTACGGATCAAGATGACATCAACACCAAGGACTATGCCCACATGTATATCTGAGAGTTAGTGAGGTTGTATGGGATACCATTGTCTATCATATCGGACGTGGAGTTCAATTCATTTCACTTTTAGAAACCTTCCAAAGAGAACTTGGCACTAGGGTGAAGTTGAGTACAACTTTCCACTCTCAAACCAATGGCAAGCTAAGAGGACTATTTAAAGATTGGAGGATATGTTGAGAGCTTGGGTGTTGAACTTAAGCGGAGTAGGGATGAACATTTGCCGCTTATCAAGTTTTTCTACAATAGTAGCTATCATGGAAGTACTGGGATGTTACCAATCAAACGTTGTATGATAGATGATATAGATAGTGCATCAGGTGGTTTGAAGTCGGTGAGGTGACATTAATAGGATCAAACTTGGTGATGAATGCTATGGATAAAATTAAGAGAATAAGGGAGAAATTGCAAAAAAGCCCAAAGCCAACAAAAGTCCTATTCTGATGTGAAAGAAGGGAGCTAGAGTTCCAAATTGGTCATTGGGTCTATTTGAAGATGTCTCCATGAAAGGTGTTCTCTGGTAATCCTATATATATGGAACCCTACAAGGTGGCGAGACGAGTAGGGAAAGTAGTGTATTAGTTGGATCTACCCAACAAGTTGCACTTAATTCATTAAGGCTTCCATGTGTCGATGTTAAGGAAATTAATAGATGACCTAAGTTCCATAGTTCCTTTACATGATGTGCACATTGAAGAGGATTTGAGTTATGAAGAGGTACCAGTTGAAATCCTAGACAGGCAAGTGAAGAAGCTATGGAACAAGGAAGTTACATCTATTAAGGTATTGTGGAGAAACCAATAAGTTGAGGGTGCAACATGGAAAGCAAAAGCAGATATGATAACGTGCTATCCACATCGATTTCACTCTACTCAAGCTTAAGGTATTAAGAAATCCTTCCAAGGCCTCAAATTCCATACATTTTAGTTTCTTGTGTTGTATACATATATTTTGACGTTTATAAACTGTTTTGAGACATATTTAAAGTATAAAATCTGAAATGTATGAGAAATGATGCTTAACTTGCATTGTTACATGCATACTGGGTTATTAGCTGCTACTTTAATCATTAGAGCCTGCCATTAAGCATATTCGAGGATGAATTTTCACAAGGGGGAGATATTATAATGAACCCTAGTTTAGGAGCCCGGAGTACAGAAATGTTGGCCTGAAAAATGACCTGGAATTTGGTTTATGGGACCAGTTATAGCCTGTAAGATGAAATACAACCCGTAGGTTTAGCTTTTAAACATAGAACTTCAGGAAGGGAAAAAGTCTCCATGTGTATGGTAACCTACAGACCAAGTGATGGCTCATAGCATACCTTACATCCCGTAGATGGTTTCATGAGTGGGACCCAAACATGGAGGAAATTTGGAGTTTTTAGGAAAATGGTGTACGAGTTATAAGACGACCCGTAGAATGTGTTACAACCTATGGAACCTTTGCGTGGGTAAGGCCAAGGAAGTGAGGAAAAATGGTTAACTGTGGAAGGACTCTATGAGTCCAATCACAGACCATATGAAGATTCATGACCCATACTATTGTTCGTGGTTTTCAGTTTAGCAAAGTCAGTTTTCAGGATTTTCAAATATGTCATCAGACGAGGAGACTTATGGCTTAGGGGTCAACCTATGGCTCGTAATTAGGGTTTCGTAAGTTACTTTTGATAGTTTTAAAGAAAGGAAAGATTTGGTCATTTCACACAATTCTATTCCTATACTGTGCTATTTGGGGATGGAAAGAGACCTTTTTCTGCCTTCAAGCCCTAATCCTTATCATTCTTCATTCTCTAATTTTCTAAGGCAAACAAGGCTCTCAATACTAGGCAAGAACAAGGCCATGGTTTCTAAGGTTTCTTCCCTAAAGGCTTCAATTCCATTTCTTTTTAGTTCTCCAGGTATGTAAGTTAATTTATGGGTATCCTTTCATCCATAAAGTTCCCTATTGAGCATGTTTACCTTTTCTTTAAGTTTCTCAATTTAATTTGCATGCTTATGATGATTTCATGATCCTTATGTTATTTTATTGTCACGATCCAAGCCTAGGGCCTAGATGTGACTGGCGAATAGGGAACCCCAAACAAGCCTCATAGCATATCATTACACATCCTTGGTCACAGAAACAATTAAAATGACAATAATAGATAAGCATAAACAAGGGAATTGGGACTAAGGGTAAAATTCCATATCATAAACATCAAGAAACAAGAGATTCAAGGTTTATAGAATAGATACATAACATGTCCAACAACACCTCCAGTACATATATAAGAGCGAGGGCCACGACAACCAACTGGGCTCACCCTCATTGTCAATACATAACATAAAAGAAAGATATTCTTAGTATATAGCAAGAGATCATAAGCAACGTCCCCCGACTGGAGGACTCACCAACAAGCTTGACTGAAGCTGTACTAGCCACGTGGGTGGAGATACTCAAGTGGGGTTCCGGTTCCTACATGGTAATATCATGTAGGCATAGAGTATGCGTTAGTATGTTTGAATGTACTAAGTATGTGGGATGCAATGCAACAAGTGATAGGCATCATAATCAAAATGCATAATTATAAGCAATAGATAGCATAATAACAATATGGCATGTATGATCAATGCTTAAGTAAATCATGCTTTACATATCGTTAAACTTACATAAAACATAATATATAATTGTGGGAAGAAACCTCAACCGACACAACGTAAGATCAAGCGAGCTACAACTTGGAATCCTGATGTCAACCCTACACCAGAAGAAAGTGGGAAGTTACTTGCCAAGGTGAACCTCCTAAGGAGTAAGTGGATCCACTAAGCCTTATGTGAACAGGGTACTCGCCTCTAGTTCTTGGACTCGGGCACTCACCTCAAGCTTAGACTCTGGTACTTGCGTCAAGCTCTCATATTTAGGGTACTCGTCTCTTAGAGATTTAGGGATTTGCCTCTAATCCCTTCTCCTACAGTGGCATATAGTTCTAGGACTTAGGGACTCGCCTCTAGTCCACTCGATGCTAAGTCTAATCCAATGGAATATATAAGATAATCATACTTTAATAACTTGAAATAAACATAGAGACATGGTATGAGTAGCTCTTAACATCATTGACCTCAAATGGTGAGCCTAACTTCAATCATAAGAATGGGTCATCATCAACATTATCCTTTGCATTAACATTAATATCAAAGGCTTACTAGAGGTATAATCTTAGAAAAAGGGGCTTAATCTGTCCTACAACATCATCAACATTTTCATGATTTAAAAACATATTTAGAAAGCTCATAATCATCATAGAGTCACTTGAATTATAACTCAACCAATAGATCATCAAAACTTAAAGAATCCTTAAGAAGGCATTTTACCACATACTTGGCGGGTGTGTAATGCTAGCATAAAACCATGCAATTCAAAAGCGAAATCATGCTAGAAAATTCAATGTAAAATCTTCAATAGATACTTGGTAACACCCTTGAGTAATATACATCAAAACCTTAATCAAATCTTATAATGGATCTTGGATTCATTTCTCAAAACGTGCTAAGAAAATCACAATTTCATAAACCCTAATATAGTGTGTAGTGAATTTCATAATAAGTAAGACCTATGAGTAAATCAACTTTAAATCATGCAATTTTAAGTAAAAGGAGGCTTGGGCATCATGGGTGAAAGGAACCCATGAAAGAAACCCACATACCTTGAAATTGGAGATTTTCTTGAAGAAGATTTGAAATAGAGACTTGAAGCTTGAATGAAAGCCTTAGATTCGGAAAGAGATTGTGACACTTGAATCTTGAGAAGAACTTGGGGTTTGACTTGGTTTCCTTGAATTACCACAAAACTTCTTGAAAACCTTGAGAATGGATGGAGAATTTGATGAAGATTACAGAGGAATTTGAGAGATTTTTGGTTGGTTTTTAGGGCTCAAAACAGCTTAACAGTGAGGAATTTTCTTGTATATAGGTATAGGTTTATTACCCAATTGCCCTGGTGTAGAAAAAATAATTTTCGAAAATTTTTGAACTAGTTTGCATCATGTCGTGTTGCAAATTGGCCGCGGACAACTATTGTTTTTGCTGAAGTTTCGCAAAAAAATTATTTTCTTAGAACGGATAAAGTATACCTTCTAGGTACTCATTTTCCCACACAATGTTTCCCTCTGAACAAGAATATGAAGTCATATTTGCGAAATTCTGCAGCGATATTGAGATATTGAAAACAAATGCATCATACGGTCTTTCCAAGCTACGTGGAGGGGTATTTAAATATCCTCGATTTAAGATATAAGGGAATTACGATTATGGGGATATTCCTAGGCAAGTGTGGGGCATTTCATGTATGATGTCTATGAAGTGTAGCAACTATTTCCCAACTAAACATATCGAAACGCCCCAAAAATGTGCTTCAAAAATGTCCATAATCGTAATTTCTATATATCTCAAAATTTGTGTGTAATTTCAAATATTTGACTTCATATTCTCGATCAGGGGCACACTTTGAGTGGAGAATGGGTATAACCAAGATTTTAGAAGACCCGTAGTGAAAAATGATTTTAGCTAATTTTCACAAAATAGTGTTTGTCCATGCCGAGGCCACGACGTGCCTGGGGCACAGATCAGTGTTAATTGTTCCTTCAAGATGGATTCCTGTCATGGACCAGATATGGACCAGTTCAACTTTTTCCTCAGTTTTTTCTATGTGCCCAAGGGCATTGGGATCATAGCCCCATGCCCACTTATGTGTGAAAACACCCATACTTAGCCATTTTTCAACTCTATATCGCTCAAAAACCCTCACAAAAACCTCTCGAAGACTTAAACAAATAACTCATTCTAATTTCAAGGATTTCAAGCTCAACTTTGGAACTCAAGGATTCTCTTCAAGATCTAAGTTCTCTTCAAGCTCATCTCGAGAAAACCCAAGTTTGAGGTATGGGTTTCATCCATTAGGTCCTTTCACTCATGGACCCCAATCTTTCTTTTATGAAAATTGCATGTTTTCAAATTGTATCATCTGTTGGTATCTTTCATTATGAATTATGAGTATAAATTGTGTTGGGAGTTTATGAAGTATTGATTGGTTATGCATGTCTATCTATTTCAAGCTTATACCACGAATTGATTTTGTCTATTGAGACTATGCATATTTTGAGTTATGAAACTATGATCTATTGTGAGATTTGATGATGGATTTCAAGGTACCCTACATGGGGGTTTTACTATATGTTGGTGGATTGATTTACATTGATTTTTTTCATAGTATTTCACTCTTAAATTATATGATTTTGAACAAGCATTATGAACTCACCAAGTGCTTTATAAAATGTCATGACAAGGATTGTAAAGTTACTGATGATCTACTACATGATTTACAAGTGAAGCGACTATATGATAATTAAGGGAATTCAAGTATGTATTGAATTCATGAAAAGTATCCATGATGTTACAAGTATCAAGTTAAGCCATATTTCAAGATTTTTACCTCTTGTGAGCCATTCATGTTAAAGCAAAGGTTCATGTATGATTATGATCTACTCTCATGTTTCAATTTAAGCTTATCATTAGAGGTCAAGCATGTCTAAGAGCTACTCATGTCATGTTTCTATGTTTCTTACATATTATAAAATTTGTGATTATTTCAAGTATTCTGTGGGATTAAACTTAGCACCGATGGAATTGATGTCAGCATGGACTATCTTCAAAGGTCCATACTCCTTTCCTCAAATTATGTGCCAATATAGGATTATAATTTACCCCATGCTATTCTAGTGCATCCATTTAGTGCACTTTATCATGAAATTCACTACGAAACGGGACGGGTTCCTGTAAGGAGGGTTACTTCTCCGAAATGGGACGGGCTCCCGTAAGGTGGAGTCTAGTTTACCTTGGCAAGTAGACTACCTCTTTTCCAATGATAGATGGTCATCATGATTCCAAGTTGTAGCTTTCTTAGTCTTAGTTTTTTTGGTTAGGGTCTCTTCCCACACATGTAGTATGGTGTATGCAAGTTGAATGATTCACAAGCATATTTTACTTCAAGCATTGATCATGCATGCCATATTGAGATTACACTTATCTATTTCTTATTATTATGCATTTTGACTATATTGGCTTATGTCTTGTTGCATTGCATCCTACATACTTAGTACATTCAAATGTACTAACACGTACTCTATGCCAACATGATATTACCATGTAGGGACCAGAACTCTATCCTTTGAAGCAGCTTTGGTGAGTCCTCAAGTCCGAGGCCACTATCTTTATTACTCTTGTTATTTTGAGACTTCTTTATGTCGAACATTTGCTACTATGAGGGTGAGTCTGGAAAGTGTCTTGGCCCCTGCTCCATTTCATGTTAGAGGTGTTGTTTGATATTATGATGTACTTATGCTTGAGTTTGACTCTTTAATGTTTTAATGATTATCAAAGATTTTCCTTAGTCCCGCTTCCCTTTTTATTATATCTCTTGTTGTTGTTTACTTTGCTTCCACGACAAAGGATGTGTGATTAATATGCTAAGAGGCTTGTTTGGGTCCATTCGGGATCTCATTCGCCGTGTTATATCTAGGCTCTAGGCTTTGGTCATAACACATATGCATAATTGAAGTATGATGTTGATTACATGATAAATTTTGAAATGTCCAACGTTGGCGATTTTGACGTACCTTTTAAAGGAAACATCCTTGTGACTCACGTGTTTTATGATTGTTCCACGCTAAAAGCTAATCCTACTTTGTTTACAATGAAAGTTTCCTATGATTCATGATTATGATTAGGGCATGATAGAAGAGCTTCAAAGCTAAGTTTATCGAAGATATATGTATGATACTCTTTGCCCTAAATAATGTTTAAGAAAGATACATAAGTTCGAGCGACTTATATGATTGCTACATAAGATTCTAAGATCTAGAGTATGTTTAAGGATTCTGTGTGATGACTTAGCACTGAACGGACTAGAGATTGGGACTCATTTCATTAGTCAAAGCATAATCTCTTCAAGCTAAATCTCAAAGTCCCTAACTATGAGTCAACATAGGAGACTTATAGGCTAGCGATGTGCTGTCAAAATACAACACTTTTGATGCCTAAAACTTAGGATTTTGTGTGTTCCCAATGCGACATTTGTGGTTTTTATGTGTTTTTGTGTTTAGTTTTGGAGGAAAGCAGGTTGGCATGACTTTGGGGCAAAATTGCAGCAGATTTCTGATTTTTTGATGCTTTACGAGATCCCCTATGAGTTGTAGAGCATTCTATGAGTCGTCCAGTGGGTTTCATGAAGAGTTCTAATAAAAGATGAGATATGAAGTTCATCCATACGAGAACTCTATATGGGTCGAATAAAGAGGTTTCATGAAGATTTCCAGTGAAGGACCTTGTGCTGCAGATGAAGACTACGAGAGAGCAATACAAGTCGTGAATCAATCTACGACTCGTTAAGTGGATTCATAGAAGTGAAGTCCAAGATCTCAAAAGCTGAATATAAGACCCTGATTATGACTCATAAATCACTTTACGAATCGTAAGGACCTTTTGTAGAAAGTCACTAACCAGTTTTTCTATTTTTAAGGACTTAATTGTAATTAAAACAAATAGTACTTTTTAGGTTATTTTACAGAAGAGTACAATAGAGAACGTCATTAGAGAGTACTTTAAGGGTTTTGTACTTGGAAACCTCAATATTTGGAGGAGAGCACACTTGTGAATTAATGTGATCTTACATCTTGTTATTCTCAATCAATATTGGATTTGCATGATTCTCAATTCAATTGGGTAAGAGTTCAATAATGTTTTCTCAATTCATAATTTCTTCATCTATCCATAGCATGAGCAGCTAAATCCACAACTAGGGTTGTGGGAACAATGAAGATCTAACAAAGTAGATCCGAATATTTTACGATTCTTTGATTGGGTATTTGCTTGTATAATTAATTCTCTTCGTTTTGGATGTTTTCTAGTGGTGTCCAACATTAGAACTTGCCAAGTGTTACCTTCCCAATCCAGGTGGTACTGAATAGGAAAAGAGATTGATTAACATGATTCGATGATGTGTTCTCATCTAATAAATTGAACTATACCAAGGGGAAGTTGACTGGGACTAAATGTAATAGTTAGTATTGCACATTATGGTGATGGGCGAACTCACATAGTGAAATTCACCTCTGACTTGGACCAAAAGGTCTGGTGAACTTAATTTATCGTCCTACATGATATACACTTGATTTCAATTAATTTATCCAGGGATACTAAGTCGAGGAATCATGGGGAATACAATACCCTAGTTGCTCTCTATTATTGATTGTCTCTTGTGATAGTTAGTCAAGTTTATTTTCTTGTTGAACATTGCAAACCCCCCCCCCCCCCCCCCCCCGGGGTATTAGTTGGTTAATTACTTGAATTGCTTATTGATAAATTTCTTTTGAGTGTACTTATTCCATTGGGTTCAACCCTAACCTTGGTTAGGTTTTATATTTTGACAATGACCATTTTATCCTCTAAAAGGAGGTGTAACTTGGCGGACATCAAAGATTTTGGTGTTGTTGCCGGGAAATACGGCTAGACTTAAGTTGATTCATTAAGTAATTTGATTAATAATCCTTACTTCCCTTTATTTTACTTTTCTTTTTGTTTTTGTTTCTTTGCAGGGTATAGTAGTAGTGTATTCCCAACACTCGGAGTCAAGGCAATCCTTTAACTCCACCTGATCCAGAAATCCAAAGAATTACTAGAAGAATGGCCTAAGAAAATGTTAACAACGCGGCCAATGCAGCTTTGAACCGAAATAATGGGGATGAGAATCCACCTCCTTTGGAGAACATTCCACAACCATGGGAGTTTGACGCCAATGCTTACCGATGGAATCAGTATTGGTTAAACCCCATGACTATGGATGTGACCGGGGCTATTGTGTTACTACCACTACAGGCTGACATAAAGTTCGTAGTCTCTAGTGGGTTAGTTCAGATGCGGGAGAACTGTAGCATATTTGCGAGCTTACCATCAGAGGATCCACACAGCCACTTGCACAATGTAGAATTTATTTGTAAGAGTGTGATGGGGACACAAAATTTTTCTATAGATGTTGTGGGACTTCGTGTTTTCCCATAGTCTCTTACGAGCAATGCTGCGTTATGGTTGTCTGAGCTCCCATGGAGTCCAATCACTAGCTGGGTAGATTTGCAGAAGGCCTTTCTAGAGAGGTACCTCCCTTGATCGAAGAAGCTCAAATTGAACGATCAAATCAATAATTTTGATCAACTTCCTGGTAATTCGATAAGTACTGCTTAGGAGCGATTTACCAAGTGTTTGAGGAGCATCCTTGATCTCAAGATAGTTGATGATGCCTTGGTGGAGATCTTCTACTGTGCCCTTGATGAGAATTGTTAGGCTTGTGTTGACATTACTATGGGGGTATGTTTCTAGATCAATCATTTGCAAGGATTGCAGAACGTATGGAGCAAGTGGTCAAGATGAATCGTGCATGGGGATAATAAGATAGAGCTTCTATGAGGAGTTCATGTGCTATCAATGTTGGTTCAGAGCAAGCCAATATCAATGAGGATATTATGCAACAACTTGCTCAACTTCACACAAGCATGGATGTTTTGTGATCAAGCAAAACCAAGAAAGAGTAAATGCGGTAGTTCACCAACCTCCACGTGCATCCATGTATGAAGAGCCTTATTTTGAGGAGGATGCTTGTTTTTTGAATGATCAAACAGGGGGTTTTCGGACCAATGCCTAAGGTTCCAATCAAGACTATTGGCGCCAAGGTCAAGGAAACCAAGGTTGGACTATGGTAGAGATGGAGCTTGTAGAGACAACTGATGTGGTTATTATGATAGAAACAGGGTTCCATAAGTAGATTAGGGTAGAAGAGATGGTTTTAGAACTAGTCCATATGTGCCACCACATAATCGAGGCACAGGTGCAAGCAATTCCAAAATTGAGAAGATGTTTGATCGCTTGTTGAAGAAGGCCGAGACACATGATGAAACTATAAAGGCATGAAATCTGATATTTTAAGTATTTATCAGAAAATAGAGTCTCATTCTATGGCTATTAAACAGCTTGAGCAATAGTTTAGGCAAGTGTCAACTCAGTTAAATTATTGTCAGAAGGGAACATTGCCTAGCAACACAGTGCAAAATCCAAAGAATGAAGGGCAATATATGGTGGTTACTACTAGAGGTGACAAGAGCACTATTGATCCTCCTATGTCGATTGAGGTAGAAGATGTTCGTGAGAAGATAGTTGCAGATAAGGATGTGGTTGAAGGAGATGATTGTGTCAAAGATGGGGTGAGTGAGGTAGTTAAAGAGCCACAGAAGTATAAGCCCAACCCAAGGCTTCCTCCTTTCCCTCAAAGACTCAAGAAGAGGGAGGAGGAAGGCAAGTTCAAGCACTTTCTCTCTATGCTTAAGAAACTATCCATCAATATCCCTCTTATTGAGGCTTTGAAGAAAATGTTGGGTTATGCAAAGTATATGAAGGATATGGTTACCAAGAAACTCACTGCGAGTCAGGAGCTTTCTCAAGAGCTTCAACATTATAGTGTTATCACTACTAAGTCTTTGGCTCAAAAGCATGAAGACCTAGGTGCTTTCACTATACCTTGCACTACAGGTGATGTGGAGTTCACAAGGGCACTATGTGATTTGGGTGCTAGTATCAATTTGATGCCTCTTGCGGTTTATAAGAATGTTGGACTGGGAGCCCCTACCCCTTTTAACATGCGGTTGTTAATAATGGATCGAACATTGAAGAAACCTGTGGGAATACTCTATGATATGTTTGTAAAAGTTGAGAAATTCATATTCCCTACAGATTTTGCAATTCTAGACTGTGAGATTGATTTTGAAGTTCCAATGTTCTTGGGAAGACCATTCCTAGACATGGGACGAGCTATAGTGGATATGAAAGCTAGCCAACTCAGGTTTAGATTGAATGATGAAGAAGTTGTCTTGCACATCCATCAGTCCATAAAGTATCCATATAAGCTCAAGAGTGCAGTTTTGGGCACTATGTGAAGTCTAGTATCCAATTTGTCTAAGTCATGCCGCAACAATAAACCAGGCACTATATGGGAGGCAATCCAAGGTTTTTGGCATTATTGCATAATTATAGGTTTATTTTCAGTTTTTGGATTCATAGTTAGTTGTTTTGTTGTGTTTTGATTGCTATTTTTGACATTGAGTTGGTTGTATTTTAGGTAATTGTGTATTTCATGAAGAGTATGCAAGTATAGGACTACATCAACAAATCAATTGAGAAAAGCATCAGATTCAGTTTCCACAATCGGGCTTACGACTCTTATTACACCTTACGACTCGTTACCCCATCTCATAGAGATTTCCAGTGGGTAAGATCACTATACACTCCAACCCATGAACCAACTTTACGACTCGTAGATGAATCTACATATCGTTAATGGGGTTTGTAGAACTCAGGTAAGATTTTGAATTTTTCTAAGTCTTCAGAGGTCCACAAGACTAGGATATATGAGTCATAGATCCTTCTATGACTCGTAATCGGGGTTTCGTAGACCTAAGCCTAGCGATTTTAACCGTTGGTCCAGTAAAAGTATGAAAGAGCGGTCAAATTATTTTTACCCCACTTTTGACCTAATTGACCGAAATTCCCCAATCTTTCCCTTTCCCTTCTAAATTCCGATCAATTTACAATCATCGGTGCATCTTTTTTGGAAAGTTTTCCAGCTACATCTAGGGTTTTATGAATCTTCACCTTCTCTCTTCTTAAAGTTCATCACTATTATTTGTAAGTTCTTGTTTAGTTTTAAGCATTAAATTTGCTTTGTTCTTAATTGTGTGTTGTGATAATTGTGACGGGTTTGATGTTTAAGCATGAAATTCTTGGTAAAGGTGAATTGTGAATGTGAAATTAGGGTTACCCTTGATTGAATTGCTTAATAGATTCCAGAAATTGGGTGTATTTGGCTTCAGGATTGATAATTGTTGTGCATATTGAATTATTCCCCTAGTATGCTTGAATGTCATTGAGTGATTGTTGCTTGTGAATTGGTGGGTGACACTATAGGTACATGATTGTTTGAAAGAACTTGGGAAAGTTGAAATAATAGGATAACAATGCTAAATTGTTTTTGATGGAGTGCTTTTATGTTGAAATCATCGTAGGTATTTGTTGTTATGTGCTTATCACGATTGAATTCTTGTATGCTTGCATCAATGCTATTGATTACATGTTGAATATGTCCTTAGGGTCCGTGTGATGGACTTAGAAAAAATCAGGTTTTGAGATTTCTTGTTCACGCGAGTCTTTTACGACTCGTCGATTTCTCTGAGTCATAATTGCCCCTCGTGGGAAATTCTAGACAATTGATGATCTGAGTACTCATTATACAAGATCTTCTATGGGTCATAGATCAACTTATGACTAAGTAGATAGGTCCCATAGACCCCTGCCTATTTTTCATTACTCTCTGGATCTTTGTATGACCCCAGTCTACGACTCATAATCTTCTTTATAAGTCGTACCTAGGTTTTGTAGACCATCCTAGTGTCCAAAATGGTTCTGAAGCACTATTCTATGAGAGCACTTTATGACTCCTAGTGCTCACTAAAACTCATAAAGGGGATTTCGTAGAACCCTTTTGTAACTGATTCAAATATCTTTTCGCAATTTATTTCTTGATTCTTAGGGCCAACCTTTGTGTGTTTACATCTATGTTTCAGGTACTATGGCTTCGAAAGGAAATCTCTCAAAAATTGAGGCCTTTAGGAGGAAGGTCATTGACGATCCTACTGATGATGAGCGGACCCCTTAGCCGAGTGGATCACTAGAGATCCACGATATCTCATCAGACCCTAAGGCTAAGGTACCACAGATTAGAGCAGCAGCAGTCAGAGCTGCGCATACTCAGGCTCAAGCTGATAGCCCTTTCCAGTCTAAAAAAGAAAGTAGTGAGGAGACTAGGAGTAGTATGCCCCAGATGACATAATAAATAGAGGAGTCCAGTTCTGAGAGTACTCCAAGGACAAATGAGATGCCGAGTCCTCCATCGCACCATCTTCTTCATCAACACCGGATGTTATTACATATAGATGGTGAATCGAGGGTATGGAGTCTATATTCTTGGAGGATATGCCACCCAAGGACAAGCCTACCCATTCTATCTATGAGGAGCCTAGGGTCGTTGATGATTGGTTGAGCCATATCCCAGGTTTGAAGGATACGATGATACGTTATGGGCCCATATGGCTGACGGAGTCACTTGGACAATACTCCTCGATTCAGGTACAAGAGTTTTATGCATCTGACACAGCCACGATTTAGCGTTGTCTTCCCAAGGGGAAGAGGCCTATCACTCATCCCAGATTGTCAGATATACAAGTGAGAGGTTGGCAGGTCAACATTTCTGAGGCGATGATCCATCATATGCTTTTCGGTCCAGAGTACCATCCCCCCAGATCTACAGAAGAGTTTGACCACATGTTAGGGCAAGCTAGGAATTCATTGATTATGAAAGATCCGGTACATCGGACCTCAACTTTTAGATGGGTGGCCGGTTGTACTGCAGAGCAGGGTCTGGAACCTGTTTGGGTCACCACCCACACAGAGCCGATCGTCAAGGCTTCACTCTCTTTCCCCGCAAAGTTTTGGTGGGTCGATTGTTAGATCACGCATCCGGCAACCTTGGCAGATAAAACATTTATGCTGGAGCATGTGGTATTGGTTGCCAGTATCTTGGCTAGCTACGACATTGATTGGGCTCGACTCATAGCATAGTAGATACATGAGTCAAAATTGAAGAGGGCCACTTCCATCCCATTTACGATTTTGATCTACAAACTTTGTATGTCGAGGGTGGAGATCTTACATCAGCTGGACCAGCTAGTCCAGGCCCAGCATATCTTAGAGCCCATCCTGATAAAGATTGATAAGAAGTCAGTGGCACTTTAGAGGGCACAGCCTCCTCCTATGCTAGAGGTGTTTGCCCCAGAGCAACTACTTGAGGGTTCAACAACTACCACTACTACTATTATTGTTGCTACTATTAAGGAGAGACCCCGACAGCCTGAGGCAGTCGATATTGAGAGGGGTCCTACTAAGCTGCTCATGTACTAGAGCCTACCACTTCACAGCCTTCTATAGCCGGCATGGTCTATGTGTCCACCATTTCTATTCAGACCATGGCACAATAGTTATCATGTGATAACGCCCAGTTGTCTCAGCTTATTCAGCAGCTTAGGCCATGGGTCTGGCAGAACATTGAGACTCAGAGGAGTAGAGCCGGACATTTACTATTTCCATAATTTAGGGTCGCGTTTCTAGAGTGGATGCCTATAGATGCCTTTGAGGAGCACGTTCAGAAGAGGTTAGCCGAGGCCCGACCTTCAAATTTATTAGTCATCCAATCAAAAGTCGAGAAGCTTAAGCCCGACATGACATCATCACTTGCAGCACTAGTGTAACAGCCCGGACCCCACACGTGCATATATTGTCCGCTTTGGCCGCCCATACAGCCGCACGGTTTTGTTTCTCCC
>JAOTQR010145760.1:0-12689 GCA_025774065.1 Solanum ossicruentum
GGGTGCTAGTCCTGCCTAACGGGACTTTGGGCGTGACAGAAGTGGTATCAGAGCGGGTCATCCTAGGGAGTCTACAAACCCATGTCTATGTATAGTCTTGTTTATCAATGTGTTTTGCACCACATTTATATGCAGGATGCTATATTGCATTTAGGAGTTGTTACTTTCTTTTCATTCTTTAGATCGTACCATAGAGACAAGTGTAATAGGTGTATTATGTATAATTCCTAAATTGTTTTGTACGATAAGTATGCTAGAAATCAGGAAAAGAAAGGTAAAAGGAAGGAAGTAGAAGTGGTGGTTGCTATGCCCAGTCAGGTGAGACAACGAAATGAGGTTCAAGAGGAGTCTCTATCATAGACATCTCCAACTCCTCTAACTCCCGATGAACCTGGAAGTAGTGAAATACCCCTAGAACCACCTATTAATGCTACTGTGCAGGATTAGAGAAATACAGTCCAACTATTGACTCCTATAGTTGATGGACAAGGTCAAAGATAGGAAGGTCCGGTTATAGGTGCAGGTGGTGCGAATAGGGCAGTTAGTATAAGGATACGTGATTTCCTTAATTTGGACCCTACATCCTTTACTAGGTTAGATCCAAATGAAGATCCCCAAGACTTTATTGATCAAATTCAACGCACTTTAGATGTTATGCATGTGAGTGGTACAAAAGTTGTCGAGTAAGCGACATATAGGTTGAAAGGTGTGGCTATATTGTGGTATGAAGCTTGGAAGAAATCTAAGGGTATATATGCACCTCTAACTACCTGGAAGGAGTTCAAAGAGGCATTTCTTAACCATTACTTTCCATTAGAGATCCGAGAGGTCCGTGCAAATCAGTTCTTGAATCTCCACAAAGGGAATATAAGCTTGAGGGAGTATAGCCTTCAATTTAATTCCCTGGCCAGGTATGCTCCTAATGTAGTTGCTACTATGGCAGGTAGAGTTCATCGATATATGGATAGATTGGATATGTATCTGGTCAGAGACTGTACCATTGCTTCCTTGAACAAATACATAAATATAGCGAGAATGCAAGCTTTTGCACATAAATTGGAGGATCAGTGGCAAAGGAGAAGGACACAAGAGTTAGAAAGGGAACAATCCAAGATGGCCAGATCTACCAAGCAGTTTATACCACCCTAAGGTGAGCTTAGGCCTCGGTTTTTTAATAGACCACCTAAGCCATCATCCTCCTACTCTGCAGCCAGTGCTCCACCGTAACTTCAGGGCGTCTAGGAGAAATTAGTTTGGTTCAAGAAGTGAAGGGCAAGGCGCTCGGACGGTGGGGGTATTAAGCAGGCTAGCAAATGACCCCTACACAGCCTTATAAACAGTGTGGAAGAAGTCATTCAGGTATATGTTGTGTTGACACAAATGCTTTTTATTGGTGTGGTGCGCCAGGGCATATATTGAGAGATTGCCCAAGGAGACATATGGGAGATATAGCATAATCTACTGGATCAGCTATTGCATCATCATCGTCAATTCCTCCAATAGGAAGGGGTTAAAAAGCACTTATGGGTCGTGGTAGAGGTGTTAGAGGGGCAGCTAGCTCTAGTGGAGTCCAGAATCGCACTTATGCTCTGGCGAGTCGTCAAAATTTGAAAACTTCACCTGATGTGGTCACAGGTACATTGTCCATCTTTTCACATGATGTATATGCATTAATCGACCCTAGTTCTATACTATTTACATCACTCCACTAGTTGCTGGGAAGCTTAAGAAAACACCCAAATTACTAAACAAACCATTTGAAGTGTCTACACCAAACAGTGAATCTATTATGGCTAGAAGGATTTATTATGATTTTGTAGTAACTGTTGGTAACGTGACACATTAGCAAAGCTTATTGAGCTAGAAATGGTGGAATTTGATGTTATAGTGGGTATGGATTGGTTAGCTTCTTGCTATGCCACCATGGATTGCCGAACTAAGATAGTGTACTTCCACTTTCCAAATGAGGCAGTTTTTGAATGGGAATTCAATATTGGGGCACCAAAGAGTAAGTTTATCTCTTATTTTAAAGATAGAAAGATGATATCTAAGAGGTGTATATGTCATTTAGTTAGGGTGAGGATAGGGAGGCAGAATCACCAACCCTTCAAACAGTTCTAATAGTGAATGAATTTGTTAATGTGTTCCCTGAAGAACTTCCAAGCTTACCTCCAGAACGAAAAAAAGATTTTGGTATTGACTTACTTCTAGGCACTCAACCTATTTCCATCCACCATATAGAATGGCCCCGGTAGAATTATGTGAATTAAAAGAGCAGTTAAAAGACTTATTGGAGAAGGGCTTTATAAGACCTAGTGTGTCCCCTTGGGGTGCACCAGTGTTATTTGTACGCAAAAAGGATGGCACCTTGGGAATGTGTATCAAGTATTGACAATTGAATAGGGTGAGAATTAAGAATAAATACCCCCTCCCCAGGATTGATGATTTATTTGATCAATTGCAGGGTGCCAAATGCTTTTCAAAAATTGATTTGAGATCAGGTTATCACTAACTGAGGGTAAAGGAGAAAGATATACCTAAGACTACTTTCAAAACATGTTATGGTCACTTGAATTTCTTGTTATGTCAGTTGGGCTAATGAATGCACTAGCTGTTTTTATGGATCTGATGAACAGTGTATTTAAGCCATTCTTGGATGTGTTCGTGATAGTATTTATAGATGACATTTTTGTATATTTAAGATCAGAAGAGGACCACGCAAATCACTTACGATAGGTGCTACAAGTTCTTCGTGATCAACAGTTGTATGCTAAATTTTCTAAATGTGAATTTTGGCTAAAATCAGTGGTATTCTTGGGTCATATTGTGTTGGATGAGGGAAAGGATTGATTCACAAAAGATAGAGGCTGTGAAATATTGACCAAGAACAACAATACCTACAGAAGTTCGGACTTCCTAGGTTTGGTAGGTTATTATAGGAGGTTTGTTGAAGGTTTTTCTTCTATTTTTGTACCTCTAAAAAAGTTGAAACATAAGGAAACCAAGTTCCTATGGAATGATGAATGTGAAAGGAGCTTCCAGGAACTGAAAAATAAGCTAACTTCTGCATCTGTGCTAGTACTTCCAGAAGACATCGAGGGGTATGTAGTGTATTGCAATGCTTGAGGAGTTGGCTTATGGTGTGTACTGACACAACATGGTGGGTAATTGCTTATGCATCTAGACAGCTACGACCACATGAGAAAAACTATCCAACACATGATCTTCAGCTAGCAGTAGTTATGTTTACTCTGAAACTATGGCGCCTCTATTTGTATGGCATTCACGTTGACATATATATTGATCATATGAGTTTACAATATATCTTTAAGCAGAAAGGCGTAAACTTAAGACAACAGAGATGGCTAGAGCTAATAAAGGATTATGATCTTGATATAGTTTACCACCCAGGGAAGGTAAATGTGGTAGCCGATGCTCTAAGTCATAAGGCAATCATGAACATTAGTGATCAAGCTATGATAAGTCAAGGAGTGGCTAAGGATCTACGTCAGCTAGCTAGTTTGGGAGTTCGCCTTCTTGAAACTCCAAAGGAAGGGGTTATTATATATAATGCAGTGGCATCTTCATTAGTAATAGAGGTGAAAGAAAAACAGGTTGAGGATCCTATTCTACGATAGCTTAAGGAAAATGTGAGTCAGGGTATGATAAAGGGCTTTGACCTTACACAAAATAGAGTACTTTATTGCCGAAATAGATTATGTGTGCCTGATATTAATGGATTAAGGAAGAGGATAATAGAAGAAGCCCATCATTCCTGATATTCCATCCATCCAAGATCAATTAAGGTGTATCATGACCTGAAGGGAATGTTTTGGTAGGGAGGCATGAAAAAGGACCTTGCAGGATTTGTGGCTCAATGTCCAAATTTCCGACAAGTGAAAGTAGAACACCAAAAGTCAAGAGGTTATATGCAGTGTATAGAGCTTCCAACATGGAAGTGGGATATGATCAATATGGATTTTGTTACCGGGTTGCCTCACTCATTTAAGATGTTTGACTCCATATAGGTAATAGTCGACAAACTCACAAAATCAGCACACTTCTTGCTAGTCAGGAGTGATTATACAGCTGAAGAGTATGCCAAACTATAACTTAAAGAGATAGTCAGGCTACATGGAGTCCCAATCTCCATTATCTGACCGACGAGCTCAATTCACTGCAAAGTTTTGGAAGTCCATACAACAGAGTTTAGGGACACAAGTGAATTTGAGTATAACATTCCACCCTCAAACAGACGGTCAAGCAGAACGAACCATTCAAACACTTGAAGATATGTTGTGAGCTTGTGTGTTGGACATTAAAGGTAGTTGGGTGGACCATTTGCCACTTATTGAATTTGGCTATAATAATAGTTACCACACGACTATCAGGATGACACCTTACGAAGCTTTTTATAGGAGGAAATGTAGGTCGCCAATTGGATGGATTAAAATGGGTGAAACTACCTTTCTTGGACCAGATCTAGTACAACAAGCCATGAAAAAAGTTAAGGTAATACAACAGCGGCTAGAAATAGCCCAAAGTCATCACAAATCATATGTTGATGCTAGAAGGATAGGATTGAATTCTCAATAGGGGATTGGGTATTTTTAAAAGGTGTCTCTAATGAAAGGGTTATGAGATTTGGTAAGAAAGGAAAATTGAGCCCACGTTAAATAGGGCCATATAAAATTATTAAGTGATTCAGACAGGTTGCATAAGAGCTAGAGATAGCCGAAGAGCTTTCAATGGTTCATCCAGTTTTTCATGTCTTAATGCTTCAAAAATGCATAGGTGACCTATCCCGTGTCACTCCTATTGAAGACGTGCAGGTTACAGAAGATCTCACATATGAAGAGGTATCTATTGATATTCTAGATCGTCAAGTTAAGAAGCTAAGGAATAAAGAAATAGCTTTAGTAAAAGTACTTTGGAGGAACCAGCAAGAAGAAGAAATAACATGAGAGGTCGAGGACGCGATGAAATCAAAATACCCTTACTTATTTGAAGCTAAAGAGGAAGTCCAACATCCAAAATTGGGGGCCATAATAGGTACGTGTGTTTAAACATTCATTACGTCGAACTTCGTTAAGCTATCCAATTGTGCTAACACTTGAGGATGAATGTTCCTAAGGGGGGAGGATGTAACACCTCACATCTTACAATACTAGTAGTATGCAAATGAAACATGATATGGTTTGGTCAAATTAGCTCCCATTTTTAAAAGTGCTTGAGTCTCATGTTATAGGGCGATATGTGTGTCTAACGCTTAAGAGGATCGAGTGTATACATGTGTCAAATTAAGGAGATCACGGTCCTTAATGAAGTGAATAATTGAGGTGCTTGTAGGACTTAGTAAGCTAGCAGGTGAGTCACCTACTTGTTTAGCTTAAATTGCTAGCTAAATGGAGATGAGGCCCAACGTTGAATTTCTCCAAGTCTGATTATGAATAAAGTCTGTGTTAAGGGTGTAACTTTAACCCGTGTTTTACCATCGTAAATAGGCAATACCTACATCCCAAGATGAACAATAAAAGGTCCCAAGTACATCATAACCCACTTGACTAATTGGGCCCAAAACTAAGTAAGGAGAAAAAGAAGAAATGGGCAGCCAAGGCCTAACCAATTTAAACCCAATAAGGCCCAAGTAAAAGGGGCAAGGAGCTGCATCACCAGTTTGGTAAAGTAAGGGTAAAAATGCCTTAGTTGGTAGGCCAAATTCCCCCTTTAAAAAGGTTTTAAAATAGCTTTCATAAGTCATTTTCAACTTGAACAAAAAAAATCAGATTGTTCTCCAAGTTTTCTCTCAACTCTTTCTTGAACTTATAAAGCATCCAAAGGAATAATTTGGGGTTCTTAAGGAAGCCCTCAACCTTGAAGATAAATGTAAGTGATTATAGTTATGCATTTAGTAAGGCTTCTTCATGAAAAAGAAGAGACTATGTTAGCTAGGTATATGCTGAAAATTTTGGACAGTATGTGTTCCAAGATTGTTATATATTTTTCTTGTTTATTTGGAAGCTTTTCTCTTTTGGTTTGGACTGATTATGAAGGGAGGCTACTTTTATTAATGAGTATTGGTTCCCAAATGACGTATAAAGGCTGCTTCACCACTTTTACAGTCCGCAAAAGTGAGTTCTTATAGGATATCGCAATTGTGTTCTTAATACGAACTTATGGGTTGTTAGATGAGATGCTATTGTCTCACCTCCTTAATGACTGCTTTGGTACTATTCTTAGACCGTTTTAAGGCTGTTTTTATATAATAGATGTGTTGTGTACAGTTTGGGTAAAGTTGAAACAGGTTTGAAATTGTCGACATCAAAATGTGGCAAAGGGACGTAACGTTATGCCACCTGTTTGTATGTTGCATAGAATTGTTATGTGTTGTTCTTTCTGGGCTGTTGTAAGACTGTTATGGCACTACAACAGGCTCCATATAATATGTATATGAGAATATGTATTAGAAAATATGATTAGGAGCGGAAAGTTTCAAAGACTATGCTCGGGTTTATAAATTGCTGCCCGTATGTTTTTTTTTAATGAGATTGGGCTATTAAGATATATCTATTAGCTGCTAATGCTAGTTTTATCACCTACTATGTTGTAGATAAATATTTGGAGGAAGGGAAGGTTATCTCGAGGTAATAGCAAGGTTGTACATGCAGGTATGTAAGGCCACCTGATTTCATATTGTTTGGCGTGAAACATAGATCCCTCCTTGGCACATAAAGGCACTTACCAACTTC
The DNA here is from genome assembly GCA_025774065.1 of Solanum ossicruentum. Taxonomy (NCBI): domain Eukaryota; kingdom Viridiplantae; phylum Streptophyta; class Magnoliopsida; order Solanales; family Solanaceae; genus Solanum; species Solanum ossicruentum. The sequence continues at coordinate 6,750 of JAOTQR010145760.1, forward strand.
GACACAACTATTAACTATGTCTCCACTCTTTCACATATTCATATGGTCCCATATATAGTCACTTGCAAACCTTCATACATACTTGGATACCAAGATACACGAGTTCATTCTGCTAAATAAAGTCCATGTGTTGTTCTACCTCTGATGCATTTCATTACTTATGTAACCTACTCTTTTCATTATGGTATTGTCTTTTATAATTATTTACATGTCATTTGTTGTATCTATAGTCCTATAGCTCCCATATTATGACCACCAAAAGAATCATCTAAAAGGTAATTGCAAGCTATAGTATATTGCTTATTGATGGGTGGTAACCTGAGGGGTGGAAGAATCACCTAGCCACGGTTGATACTATCATAGGGAGTAGCCCAAGAGGTTAAAGGAAAAGACTAGCCAGGGATAATCCTGATATAGATTTACCACTGATTAGCTAGTCATTTGTATTACATGTTGTGTACAGATTATACAGTAATGGTAAAGTAATAAAAAGCATATAAAGTACATGATCCCATAGTATAACTAAAGGTAGTCTGTTATCCTACACTAGTGCATAGTTTTATTTGAGTTGTTACTCTAATACAATATTTTTGACCTTATATATTCAGTAAATTATCTTGTACTGACGTCCCTTATAGGGTGTTTGCATTTCATGCTACAGGTACAGGTGCTAATAGCTCTCCCCAGTAGGAGTACAGGATTTCTAGCTGTTGTTACCAAGCTCCAGGTTGCTTCGGGTTTTGCATGTCAAGAGCTTATATTTTGGGGTTGTACAGTTAGTTGAGGCTGGGCCTATCCTGACCCTTATCAGATACTTTTCCTTATCTAGAGGCTTTGTAGACTATGTAAATTAAAGTGTGGTCATGTCTCATACCTTAGACACTGTGGCCCCAATGACCTAGCGATATGCATTTCCTTTTGGCTTGTTATTACTGTTTACTTTCACAAAGGCATTTTGACTGTGGAAACCCCTTATAATATGTTAGAAAGCGCATAGATGCAGGTCGGTTCTCCCGGGCCTTATTGGCAATGGGTGTTAGTCCGCTCTAATGGGACTTTGGGCGTGACAGGTCACTTCTAGTATGAGTGCTCGAAGCGGAGACAAGTTGAAGGGAGCAATAGTGCATAGTCCTCTGCAGCACCCCCAACTGGCAGTCATCAGAGGGGTACTACTATGGGTACAGAAGGCGGGATGAATCGTCTTTATGCCTTGGGTAATTGTCAGGATCAGGAGGCAACAACAGATTATGTTACAGGTATGCTCTGAGTCTTTACTTTTGATTGTCTTGCATTGCTTGACCTAGGTGCCATTCTATCTTTCGTAACCCCTATGTGGCTGGTAAATTTGGGATTCTTCCAGAGTATTTGCGGGGACTCTTTGTTGTTTCCACCCATACTGGTGAATCTATCTTAGCAGACAGGATTTACAGGGATTGTGTAATATCCATTTATTATAGAGATACCTTGGAAGACTTGGTAGAATTGGAGATGGTTGATTTTGATGTGATCCTTGTCATAGATTGGCTTCGCGTTTGTTATGCCTCTGTGGATCGGAGGACCTAGATTGTTAAGTTTCAATTTCCTAATGAACCTATCTTAAAGTGGAAGGAAGTTCTGTTGCACCTAAAGGCAAGTTTATCTCTTATCGTAGAGCTAAAAAGTTGATCTCTAAAGGTTGTATTTACCACCTCGTGCGAGTTAAGTATGATGAGGTTGACTTTCCTACTCTAGAGTCAGTCCCAATTGTGAATGAGTTTCCCGAGTATTTCCTTATTATCTACCTAGATTCCCTCATGAAAGGGAGATTGACTTTGGGATTGATCCTCTCCCCGATACCCAGCCTATATCGATTCTATCTTACTGAATTGAAATAACTAAAAGAATAATTTAAAGATTTGCTAGAGAAAGGTTTCATAAGGCTTAGTGTCTTTCCTTGGTGTTCTCTTATTTTATTCGTGCGTAAGAAAGATGGGTCTCTCAGAATGTGTATAGACTACCAACAACAAAATAAGATCACAATAAAGAATAAGTATCCCCTCCGCAGGATAGATGATCTACTTGACCAACTTCCTAGTCCCTCTTGTTTCTACAATATAGACCTTAGATCGGGTTACCTTAGTTGAAGGTGAGGGAATGTTATATTCCTAAGAAAGCCTTTAGGACACGGAATGGCCATTTTGAGTTTGGTCATGTCCTTTGGGTTAACTAATGCACATGCAGTGTTCATGGACTTGATAAATAGAGTATTCTGATCATATCTTGACATGTTCGTGATTGTAATTATTGATGATATCCTTCTATATTCTAAAGATGAAGGGGAGCTTGCAAATCATCTTAGAGTGGTCTTGCAAACTCTCAAAGACCATGAATTGTATACAAAGTTTTTGAGGCGTAAGTTTTGGCTCAAGTCTGTGGCCTTTCTAGGTCATGTTGTCTTGGGCGATGGCATTCGAGTAGATGCCCAGAAAATTGAAGAGGTTAAGACCTAGCCTAGATCAATCTCTCCCACTAACATACAAAGTTTCCTAGGGTTGGTGGTTTATTATCGCTGATTTGTTGAGGGGTTTTCTGCCTTTTCTGCACTATTGACCAAGCTTATGCAAAGAAAGGTCAAGTTTCAGTGGTTCGATAAATGTGAAAAGAGCTTCTAGGAGTCTAAGACTAGACTAACTACTGCCTCAGTTTTGACCTTGCCCGATGGGACAGAAGTGTTTGTGATATACTGTGATGCAACTAGAATTGGATTAGGTTGTGTGTTGATGCAGAAAGGGAAGGTGATAGCTTATGTTTCCAGGCAAGTTAAGATTCATGAGAAGAACTATCCGACTCATGATCTCGAGTTGGCAGCAGTGGTGTTCGCACTTAAGATCTAGCACCATTACATGTATGGAGTGCATATGGATGTGTTCACTGGCCACAGTAGCTTGCAATATGTGTTCAGTCAGAAAAAGCTCAACCTACGGCAAAGAAGATGGATGGAATTGCTCAAGGATTATGACATGAGTATTCTCTACCACCTAGGTAAGGCAAACATTATTGATGATGCTCTTAGCAGATTGTCCATAGGTAGCACAACCCCGTGGAGGAAGTGAAGAAAGAACTGGCTAAGGAAGTTCATAGATTGGCTCGACTGGGAGTGCAACTTGAGGGGAATAATGAAGTTGGGGTCAACGTCCAGAGTGGGTCTGCTTTATCTTTAATGTTAGAAGTGAAGGAAAAGCAAGACCAAGACCCTATCTTGTTCCAATTGAAAGAACCTGTTTACAAGTAAAAGGTGATTTTTCAAAGGGGGAGATAAGGTGTTGAGGTACCAAGATAGACTGTGTGCACCCAAGGTAGATGGTGTTTGAGAGAGGATCATGGATGAAGCTCATAGCTCAAGATATTCTATCCATCCTGGCTCCACCAAGATGTACCACGATTTGAGAGAAATCTATTGGTGGAATGGAATGAAGATGGATATAGCTAAATTTGTCTCAAAGTGTCCCAATTGTCAACAAGTAAAGGTTAAGCATCAAAGATCTTGTGGGTTAGCTTAGAACTTTAAAACTCTAGAGTGGAAATGAGAGATGATCAACATGGATCCCATTGCCGGTTTACCAAGGTCTCGAAAGCAGCATGATTCGATACAGTTGATCATGGATAAGATGACTAAATCAGCCTACCTCTTGGCAGCCAAGACCACTAATACGGCTGAGAAAAATGCCCGGTTATAATTGGTGCTATTGTGAGGTTGCATGGAGTTCCCATTTTTATCATCTCGGACAGAGGAGCTCAATTCACCTCCCAATTTCAGAGATCTTTTCAGGAGGGATTGGGTACAAAAGTGAATCTGAGCATAGCCTTCCACCCTCAGACAGATGGACAGGTGGAGCGCACCATTAAGACTTTGGAGGATATGTTGAGGCCTTGCACTCTCGACTTTAAGGGAAACTAGGGGAACTACTTTCCATTGATCAAATTTGCATACAATAATAGTTATCATGCTAGTATCCAAATGGTCCCTTATGAAGCTTTGTATGGGAGGAGATGTAGATCACTGATTAGGTGTTTTGAGGGTGGTGAAGCTGAATTGATTGGACCTGACCTTGTCCACCAATCTATATAGAAGGTGAAGGCCATTTGAGAGAGGTTGAAGACTGCACAAAGTCGCCAAAAGTTTTGCACTGATGTGAGGAGAAAGGACTTGGAGTTTGAGGTGGAGGATTGGGTGTACTTGAAAATGTTACCCATGAAGGGCGTATAAGGTTTGGGAAGAAAGGAAAGTTAAGTTAAGACCACATTAGACCCTATCAAATTGTGGAGAGGATTGGGAAGGTTGCTTATGAGCTACATTTGCCTTCCGAGCTAGACGCGATCCATCCGGTATTCCACGTCTCGATGCTGCAGAAGTGTTTGGGAGATCCTACTTTTGCAATACTATTGGGAGTACGTAAGTAAAGGATGGTTTGTCCTATGTGGAAATTCCAGTCCAAATTCTTGACTGTCAAGTTTGTAAACTAAGGAATAAAGAGATAGCCTCCGTCAAAGTTCTATGGAGGAAGCGTCCATCAAAGTTCTATGGTGGAACCAATTTGTTGAGCAAGCTAAATGGGAAATTGAAGAAGCTATGAAGATCAAATACCCACATCTTTTTGTGAAATAACGAGGATATCAAATGTAATGTCCCTAACCTTAACTCAATTGAAATTCCCATTCGTGAATTAATGTGCCTATTCTATTCTTAATGTCTAACTAGAGGTTATAGAGAGGTTGAGGGATAGTGGAGAGTTCGAGGTTTCCAAGTGGGTCTTAAAATGAGTCTTGACTCTACTCGTGCCATAATCCTACCTTTACTCATCATTCGAGGACGAATGATCCCAAGAGGGAGATAATGTAACACCCTGTGAAATTATCGAAATGCCAATAGAACGTAACCGTGCGTATAATGCGACTTTCTAAGCTTCGATGGGAAATTCAAGACTACATTTATGGTCAGCATGAAAAAATTGAGTGGAAAATGGCCTCGACCCGATTTTAGAGCAACCGCGTTAAAAATAATTTTTGCCAATTAATTACAAAATAGTGTCAGTCCATGCCCTTGGCGTGATGCGGACAGAACATGAACTAACACCTATGTTTTTTAAAAAATTTGACAGGAAGATTAAAATTCATTTGGAGGAATTTTCGAGAAAAATACACTGGTTCGTGCCCCTAGCGCGCTGCAGACCAATGCAAATTTTGTGAAATTTATTCTTTTATTATGGAAAGGGCCTTTTAGTCATTCCCTACCCTATCCTAAGTCCCAAAAACGTGCCTAAGGGTTGTTTTATTTATATTAAGGGTTTCAAAACCCATTTTTCCTCAATCCTATGTGAAGAATTGTTGAGAGAGAAGGCAAGAAAGCTTGGGGGATTTCAAAGTTGTCGGTCAAGTCCTTGAAAAAGACTTAGACAATCTCCATTCCAAGTATGTAAGGCTACCCAAAGTATGGGATTGTCCTCCCATATGCCCCTTTAACTGTAGTAAGTTAATGGTCGAAAGCGATGAGTCTTGTTTACAAATTCTTAAACGTTATTTTGAAAACTATTATTTTTCTACATGTATTTTCTTGAATTGATGATCATCATAACTTGAACTACTTGCTTAAATGATTTATTTGAACTACTATATAAACTCTATATGCTTGATTGCCAAAGATTACAAGAATGTACCTAGGGATTGATGTCTACAGTCTTGATGATGTGAATGTGCTTGGTTGTTGTGGTCCAAGTCTTGAATTGAGTGAGTGTTAATGATAATATTGATGGAATTGATTGTGATTGAGACCCTTAGAGTCTTTAAGAGTTGGAATTTGAATCTTATCGAACGTCCATAATTCCTTGAGTTGATAGATGACAATATTAGTGGATGTCCTTGTTTGAGAGAGACTGATTGTGCAGACATTCTGATGTTGATAGA
>JAOTQR010145770.1:0-19899 GCA_025774065.1 Solanum ossicruentum
TGCTTCTGGCTGGCTGAGTTTCCTTGCAGGTGGGTTAGTTACTAAAACAAAGGAAACTCTGCCGAAATTTCGGTAGAATTCTAGGCGATGATAATAAAGGAGTTAGACTTAGTACGTGTGTATGTGCCCCTATCGGGCACTGGTCACGACCCCAGGGAGGGGTGTGACATTTATCAAACTTTGAGAATATATTATTTTTATAATTATCATTTTATATAGACAATACAAACTAAATTTATATTTTCAAAATATAATTAATAAAATTAATTTTATAAAATAAATTCCTGATAAAAAGTTTCTTGACTTTTTTTCTAGATCAATATGAATTGAGCAAAAATAACCTACAAAAATATTTGCTAAGTCTATGTACATATGAGAGCTTATATTCTAGAGAAAATTTATTAACATAAGAAGAACTTATTACATGTTTTTCTTTCAGAGTTAAAAAGATCTTTTAAAAAAAAAGTTATTTTGCTTAGCTTTAAGTATTTTTGTAAGGTCAATATGAAGTTTCTCTTATTGAAAAATGTTGAATTATTTATTATTGTCAAAAAAAATAATAAAAATTGACCAAAAAAGATACTTCTTTTATTTATGTGATGTAATTTAATTTAATTAAATATTAATATGCTGTAGTTTTTTTTTATTCTTTTAAATATTAGTACATTTTATTGGGAAACTTACATAAATATACTATATTAAGAAAATACTTATAGCAATAGCTTTTTGCTGAAAATATATAATATATTTATAATGTAATTCTAATACATGTTAAGAAATATTTATAAAGCATATATAATACAAATTTTATTGATGGATAATATATTTATCACACTTTAATACATATTGTGTCGATTTCTTACCAAATAAGCATAATATATATTTAAACACTTATAATACATTTATATTACATGCATAGTTCAGTTGTAATATAAGTACAAATTTATCATAATAATGCTATGTATTACTATAAATGGTAATAAACAAAAAAATTATTAAAAATTAATAATTATTTTTTAAAAAAGTACACGTCTAAGTAATTTTTAAAATTTTTATTTTTATAATATTGAGTCCGTATTAGCATAAACCATCGTCTTTGATTGAAAACACAAGTAAAAAATATATATTTAATTTTTAAAATAAAGAGTAAATCTGTCGCAATTCTTTTTTTTAATCATTATGGCCAAATTTTGTGGCCTAAAGGATTTTTCCAAAAATATTTAACTTCATCCATTTTCAAAAAAAGTTTAATTTTATATCTAAACATCTCATGCCAAACAAATACATTTACCATCATAAATACTCAAAATAATGTCACACATATTTAGAAGAAGAAATATAAAAAAATAGAAGTCTCGAGTGTCGAACATTGTGGAATGTTGAAATCGCTTGTCTTAACTAAATTGTCATCTTCGTTCAATTCTTTTATTTCTTTCTATTTGTTTCTGGAAGGGCCTTAATGTTATATTTATCATTGTGCAGCAGGACCAGCAATAATCTTTTTTAAAGCAATCAGAATCATAATTATTAATATTACATTAAGATTACTCCACTGCATAAATATGATTATCCTTCTCAAGGGAACGTAGGGCCACTCTAACATGATAAGGACAAATCAAAATTTAAACATAAAGATAAACATGAGGGTGGATTTTCACTTGAATTATGTTTATCATATATAATATATATACTAAATAATTCAAGGTCATACGAGCCCAATATGTCTTATTAAAAAAATATTTATAAAATATATTATATAATAATTTGATTTATATTTTGTTAATATTAATTATTGGATCATTTACTTTTATTCCGTAAAACTTTTCTGATCTATTGCTTAATTTAACTTTTACTATTACATAATGAAATAAATTTATCAGGAATAAAAGTTAATCTATTTATTAGATTGAATTGAATTATATAATAACCATAATTTGTTAAGCGTGACTATCTCAAAGATCAATATTTTAAATTTTCTCTCAAGTCGAAATGCAAATACAAAGTTCGGTGTATAATATATCTTAATGGATAACAAAAAATTATTTGCATACATAATATTTATTTATCCTTTTTCTTCCATGTAGAATAATATCTACATTTCAAAAAAAAAAAAACATAAAATTAGCTATTAACTTCATTGGTGCTCCATCACTAATTGTTAGTAGTGTAACACCCCGTAAAATTTGAAATGCCCCTAGAATGTAATCGTGCACATAATGCGTCTTTCCAAACTCTGATGGAAAATTCGAGAAATAAAAATTGAGTGGAAAAATGTCTCGACCCGATTTTAGAGCAACCGAGTCGAAAAATAATTTTCGCTAATTCATTCAAAACAGTGTCAGTCCGAGCCCCTGGCGTGACGCGGACAGAATGCGAACTGACACTTATGTTTTTTTTAAAAATTTCGACCGGAAGTTTAAAATTCGTTCGGAGGAAATTTTGAGAAAAATATACTAGTCCACGTCCCTGGCGCGTTGCGGACAAGTGCAAAATTCTTGAAATTTTTCTTTTAAATATGGGAAGGGCCTTTTGGTCATTCCCAACCTATTCTAAGTCTCAAAAAATGTTTTGAAGTCTTTTATTCGTACGAAGGATTTCAAAACTCATTATTTTTCCAGTCTAAATGTGTCTTCCTGAGAAAGGAAGAAGAAAGGATTTGAAGGTTCAGGGATTGAGGGTCAAATTCTTGTTGAAGATTTGTACAATCTTCATCCCAAGTAAAACGTATGGATAGACGATGATGAGTTTTCCTTTTATAGTCTAAGTCTCATACAAATGAGTTTATGAGAGCACAGAAGTTGAGTGCTGACAGGCGAAAAGAAGAGGTTCGAATGTAAGAGTTGTACGAAGTGGCTATGTACGCCATTAATAGCAGCAAATACAGAGAGAGATTTCTATAGAGACAAGAGGAAGTTAAGAGTAGTATCTTTGAAGAGAGTCTTAATGGCTAATTCATTTATGCGACTATGGAATGATAGAAGAGCTTAAGACACCTATTCTTGTGAATAGTGATTCCTCGATCGTGTGGAGGTATATGCTTATAGCTTAGCAGAGGAAATTGATTCGCAAAACCTAAGAGATGACCTTTGAGCTAAGGGGGAGATGGCAATGTGATAGATTGAAGTTGATCTTGAGTTTGATGGATATATATAGATCAAAATGAGACATCATTTCCTTGCCATATCATATGTTCCTTATTCTTTCTTTGATGCGATACTCTATTCCCATCTGGTATACGACTATCATCGAAAAATAATTTTTGCAAAATAACCAGAAACAGTAAGGGTACGCAACAAGGCTGCGATGCAGACCTATCATGGACCCAAAACAATGAGGGTATTCGACAACTCTGTGATGCGAAACCATCATGGACCCACACTTACATAATTTCTCAATTTTTCGACGGGATTGAATTTCTGAAATTCACATATGCGCGATAAGTCTGCATCGTAGACCTGTTATCCTGACTTATTCCACCAAGTTTAAAAATTTTAAATTTTTTGAGGGGCATTCCAATCAATTCCCAACCCCCTATTAAGTTCAATAAACGAATATAAGAGATCTTTTACATCAAGTCAAGTCCAAAGAATTCCTATCGACTAAGTTTTTGTATGAGTTGACAGAAGAGTCAACTTCAAAAGACCATATTTCCTAAAAAGTATAATGAGTTAGGTGACCCATAATATATCAAATCGAAGATATCTGAATTAGCTTTCCAACACATCCAATTTCCCCTTAGGCAGAGTTTGGAGTAGAAATTTATGACCATTTTACTGAAGATTAACAGATATGTCTGAAGATGGGCGACGACTCAGCGTCATGGACCCAGCGTGGACCCTTTCTGAATGAGATAAATGATGTTTTTTATTTTTATTTTGAGGGTACCTTTATCCTAAAACCTTTGGGGATCTATTTAAGGTCCCATAATGCATAAAACGTTAGTTTTCATAACCAAAAATCCTCTTCTTCACTCCTAAACATAAACTCTCAAGAATCATCAAGAAAGTCATCAAATTAGGATTAGCGTTCAAGATTCATTCTCAATGTGAGTTATTCTTCATAAACTTCAATCTACCAAATCCAAATTTCTTCATCTATCCGTGAATCTCTAATAGAACTTTAAATCATAACCTAGGGTTTCAAGAAAACGAATTCAAGAATCCCAAGAAAGGATTTATTGATTCTTCTTCTTCAAGAATTAGGGTTCTTCATCAAGAACTCTAAAAATTCTAAATCAAGAATTTAAGAATCAAAGAGAATCCCTTCAAACAATGTCTTTCTAATTTATTCTACTATAACAGAATTACCGAGATCGAGGATTTTCTCTAAGAAAGCTAGTATTCATCAAATTTTGACGGTAATATCAATTTTCCAAGTATGTAAGGCTAAACGAAAATATGAGATTGTTCTCTCATGTGTTCCGTAGATGGTCTTAGATAGTTGACTGAAGGTTCTTCAGTCTACATGCATGAATCTTGATTATTTTTTTAAAAAAAATTATATTTCTTACATGTATTTTCATATGTTGATGATCATCATAAACTTATTTTCTTGAATTGAATATTTTCATGAGATATTACATAAACCCTATATGTTAACTTTTAAAACCATGCATGAAAGAAGATAGGGATTGAGTCTAGAGCCTTGATTGAGAATGCGATTGTGATTGTGATTGAGATTGAGATGTGAAAACAATGATGAGTTGATAGAACTTGATAGTCGCATGAGTTTCCATAAATGAACTCTAATGATTTGTTTATTAGATTGTTCCCTAATAATTGTTCAAATCCTTGAGTTATTGATTGAGATTTTATTTGATGAGATGATTAGAGTATCTATGAGACTGATTAAATGATAAGAGCCTTTATAAGGCTGAGCTGAGATGAGTCAATTGAGATGTATTGACTGGATCAATTGTTTTATGAGCATTAAGTCATGGGAGGAGTATCGAGCACCGGTGGTTCCCTCTAGATAGAGTCCCTGAAACAATAGAGGTCTTAACTTTAACGGATAGCTGGGGTTCCTAGTGGATTCGATTCGTCTCCTACCTGACAAGTATGGGACGGCTATGGCAACAATGGTGGCTTGTTGAACGATCACTGGCTCATAAATTATTGTTTTCAGATAAGACAAACTCCTACGAAGTTCCTAAACTGAGTAATGTGAGATGATATTAGATGAGATGAGATGAGATGAGTCCCTCTGAAACGAGTCTGATTTGATTAATGAGTTGATTGGTTGTTGGGTCACTTGTCTACTCTTTATTCTTGCTTCAGATAAACATTTGACATGTTGATTGTTATTATTTCTAGTTGATTATTGTTTCTATATTATTCTACCTGTTTCTATTTCATTCAGCTATTTTACATACTAGTACACTCTATGTACTGACATCCCCCTCTGGAATTGTGTCATTTCATAATGTAGATACATGATTTGGAGATCGTTAATAGGCGCATCATTGAGGATTCAAGACGTTCAGCTGATGGGTAAGCCTCTCTTACTTTAGAGGATTCATTATATTTATTTTGTCTTGCTTTAGAGTTAGATTTGATTACCTTTATTTTGATTGAGGTGGTCATGGATCTGTCATTGGCACCACTTGATAGTGATAGAGGCTTTATAGACTAGAGTCGAATGTTGATGTTAAGACTTGTTAGGCTAGTTTCTTTCTACTACCCTTTCCATTTATAATATTATTTTGAGATTAGATGAGATGTGACCATTTACGTCCTTATGTCTTCCGCTGATTAGTAGAATGTATGAATGAATGAATGTCATGAGGCCAAGTGGTTCTCTTGGGGACAAGCAATAGTCTCTGAGTGTTGGTTATGTCTAGGGTATCCTCCTGGGGGCGTGACAGTGCAAATATGGTTCCTTTGGAGAGAGGAGGCCAACAAGGTGATACCCCAAGGCACAATTGGTTCTATGCTCTTCAAGGGAGGCACAGGGTAGATGAGTTGTCCGATGTTGTCACTGGTATTGCTAAAAGTCTTTGATTTTGATTTGTATGTATTGATAGACTCAGGTGCCACTCTTTCTTTTGGTACTTCTTTTGTTGCCAAAAAGTTTCATGTTGAACCCGATTGTTTTGTGAGTCTTGTGAGGTGTCTACTCCTATTGATGCATCTATTATTGCTAGAAAGGTCTGTAGAAGTTTTCCCATTTGTATTTTGCATAAACATTTTCCTTGTGATCTTGTTGAGTTGGATATGGTGGATTTTATGTCATTCTTGGGATGGATTGATTGTATGCCTACAATGCCTCTATTGATTGTAGAACCCGCAGGGTCAAATTTCAATTCCCAAATGAACCCTTCATTGAGTTGGAGAGTCATAATGTGGTGGTCAAGGGTAGGTTTATCTCTTGCATTAAAGCCCAAAAGTTGATTTCTAAGGGGTGTCTCTATCATCTTGTGAGGGTTAGGTTTGTAGAGTCCAAAGTCCTCCATATAGAGTAGGTTTCAGTAGTAAATGAGTTCCTTGATGTCTTTCCTAATAAGTTTCCTAGCGTTCCTCCCGAAAGAGAAATAGATTTTGGTATAGACCTCCTTCCCGATATTCAACCCATTTCTATTCCCCATAACCATATGGCCCCGGCGGAGTTGAAGGAGCAATTGAGGGATTTATTGGAGAATGGTTTTATTAGGCCTAGCTAGTCACCTTGGGGTGCACCGGTGCTGTTTGTGAAGAAGAAGGATAGTTCTCTTAGGATATGTATTGACTACCGGCAACGTAATAGAGTCACCATTAAGAATAAGTATCCTCTACCAAGGGTTGATGAACTTTTTGACCAACTTCAAGGGGCTAGTCACTTCTCTAAGATTAATCTTCGGTCCGGGCATCACCAAGCGAAAGTGAGGGAGTTTGACATTCCCAAGACGGCCTTCTGGACTAGGTATGGGCACTATGAATTTGTGGTTATGTCTTTTGGGTTGACCAATGCACTAGCAATCTGCATGGATCTTATGAATAGGGTCTTCAAACCCTACCTTGATTTGTTTGTGGTGGTACTTATTGATGATATCTTGGTCTATTCCCATAGCTAGGAGGATCATGTGGATCATTTGAGGGTGGTGTTACAAAAATTGAGGGAAGAGAAGTTGTATACTAAATATGAGAAGTTTGAGTTTTGGTTGCAAGAGGATGCCTTTCTAGGTCATGTGGTGTCAGGTGATGGTAAGTGGATCCTAAGAAGACGAAAGTGATTAGAAATTGGCCTAGACCTTTGATTCCATCGGATATTAGAAGCTTCTTGAGCTTACAGGGTTATTACTGGAGGTTTGTGAATGGATTCTCTTCTGTTGCTTTTCCATGACTAAGTTGACCCAAAAGAAGGCAAAGTTTGTGAGGACCAATGAGTGTGAAAGAAGTTTCTAAACATTTAAGGATAAACTTGTCTCCGCTCCTATCTTGTCTCTACCGGAAAAGTTGGAAGGGTTTTTGTGATTGTGATGCCTCACGAATTGGAAAGAATTATCCTACCCATGATCTTGAGTTAGCCGCTGTGTTATTTGCTTTAAAGATTTGGTATCATTACTTGTATGGGGTGCATGTTGATGTGTTCACTGATCTTAAGAGTCTCCAATATATGTTCACCCAAAAAGACCTCAACTTGAGACAAAGAAGGCAGTTAGAGCTTCTTAAAGATTATGATATGAGTGTGCATTATCACCCGGGTAAAGCTAATGTTGTGGTCGATGCTTTGAGTAAGGTGTCTATGCGTAGCTTAGCACATGTTGATGATGGGGGCAAAGAGGTGGCTAGAGAGGTTCATCGGTTGGCTAGATTAGGAGTTAGGTTGGAAGAGGTTGATAATGGTGGTCTTATGGTCGTTGATGGCTCCAAAATCTTCATTGATTGAGGAGGTGAAGGCAAAGCAAGATCTTGATCCCTCCTTGTTAGAATTGAAAGCCTTGGTAAGAGATGGTAAGGTAGAGGTTTTCTCCCTGAGGGAGATGGTTCCCTTAGGTACCAAGATAGATTGTGTGTGCCTTGTGTTGATGACTTAAGAAAGAAGGTTTTTGATAAGGCTCATAATTCTTCCTATTCTATTCACCCTGATTCTACCAAGATGTATAGAGATTTGAGAGAAGTATATTGGTGGGGTGGTATGAAGGGAGATATTGCTAAGTTTGTGTCCGGTTATGATAATTGCCAACAAGTCAAAGCCGAACATCAAAGGCCGAGTGGCCTAGCCCAAGATATCGAAATTCCTACTTAGTAGTGGGAGGCAATTAACATAGATTTTATGGTTGGGTTGTCTAAGACTAGAAGACATTTTGATTTCATTTGGGTTTTGGTTTATAGAATGATAAAGTCGACTCATTTCCTATAGGTTAAGACTACTTATGGTGCCAAAGATTATGCTAAGTTATACATTCATGAATTGGTTAGATTGCATGGGGTGCCCTTGTCTATCATATCGGATCGTGGTGCTCAATTCATTTCTCACTTTTGGAGCTCCTTCCAAAGAGGTCTTGGTACCAAGGTAAAGCTTAGTACGGTCTTTCACCCTGAAACGGATGGCTAAGCTGAAAAAACTATCCAAATTTTTGAGGATATGCTTAGAGCTTGTGTATTGGAGTTTAAGGGTAGTTGGGATGATCATCTTCCACTCATTGTGTTTGCTTACAATAATAGCTATCAGTCTAGCATTGGTATGGCTCCTTTTGAGGCTCTCTATAGTAGATGTTATAGGTCAGTTGGATGGTTTGAGGTAGGGGGAAATTGCTTTGTTGGATCTAAATCTGGTTATGGAGGCCATGGAGAAGGTAAGGTTGATTAGAGAAAGGTTGAAAATAGCCCAAAGTCATCAAAAGTCCTATGTCGCTGTGAGGAGAAGGGACCTTGAATATAAAGTTAGTGATAGGGTCTATTTGAAGGTCTCACCCATGAAGAGTGTGGTTTGTTTTGGTAAGAAGGGTAAATTGAGCCCAAGATTTTTTGGTCCTTATAGATTGTTGAGGAGGATTGTTAAGGTGACCTATGAGTTGGAATTGCCTAGTGAAATGGACTTGGTTCATCCGGTCTTTCATGTGTATATGTTGAAGAAGTGTGTGGGTAACCCAAGTGCTATTGTGCCTCTTGATGTTGTGGGTATTGTTGAAGACAATTTGACTTATGAAAAGGTTCTAGTAGAAATTTTGGATAGAAAAGTGAAGAGGCTGAGAACAAGGATATTGCTTCCGTCAAGGTTCTTTAGAGAAACCAATAAGTTGAGACTGCCACATGGGAAACCAAGGCAGACATGCAAAAGTGATATCCCTATCTCTTCCATTCTACTCAAGCCTAAGGTACTAATCAAGTTCCTGTGTGATTTCAAGTCTTATGTATCAGCCTTATGTCATTGCATGCATTCATGTTTATGTTGACAAGTTCATAGTGATTTTGACACTTATGTTGAGATTTTGAAATGATATTTAAGTACATTGTTGCATTCTTGTTGGGGGTGATCTCTTCATGATTATCCTTCTTATTATACGTTTCTTTGACATTTGGGGACGAATGATCCCAAGGGGGAGATATTGAAACGACCCGAAAAAGTGCCCAAAAATATGCCTCAGAAATGCCCATAATCATAATTTTTATATATCTCAAAATTCATGCGTGATATTAAAAATCTGACTTCATATTCGTGATCAGGGGGTAAAATTGAGTGAAAAATGGGTCTAACCTCAATTTTAGAGCAACAGTATCAAAATTTTATTTTCTAAAATTTGCAAATTCCAAAGACGATCCGCGCTTTTGGCGCGACGCGGCCAGGGGGCGTATCAGTGTTATTTTTCCCAGTTTTTTATTATTCGGTCCAAGATCTTTGGATCTTGGGTCTAAGCCTTCCCTTGCGTAAGAACACCTAGACTTAATCATTTTTCCACCTTATATCATTCAAGACATTCTCCAAAACCTTCTCAAACACTTAGACAAACATTTCACTCAAAATAAAGTGTCACAAACTCATTCCGGATCTTAAGGCATTCATCAAGATTCAAGTTCTCATCTCAATCTTCATCAAGGAATTCTCCAAAGTTGAGGTATTGGGTTTCAACTAATGAGTCCTTTCACCCATGGTGCCCAACCTTCTTTTTTACATAAATTGTATGTTTCTAAGTTGATTTACTTATGAGTCTTACTTATTATGAATTTGACTATGAACTATGTTGGACTTTCATAAAGTGTGATTGTTTAAGCATGTTTTAGGCTATAAATCTATGATCTACTTTTTAGATTTGATGAAGGGTTTCAATGTATATTGCCTGAGGGTATTACCAAGTGTTGGTGAGTTGATTTACTTAAAGTTTTCTTGCATGAATTCACTCTTAAGTTGCAAAGTTTTGCACTAGCATTACACACCCGTCAAGTGTTTGACAAAATGTCCGATTGTTGATTCTTGAGCTATTGATGATCTATTGCATGACCTATGACTTGAATGATTTTATGATGATGAAAGGAGTGTATATATGAGTTGTTATCATGGAAAGTATCTATAGTGTTGCAAGTAGGGGTGACAATTTAAGTCCATATAAGGTAAAAGGAACTCATTTTACCCATATTTATTTTAATGGATCACTCATATTTTTTAAATGAGTAAATATAGGTTGATCTATTTTAAAAGTTCATACAAATATGATCAAAATGGATAAAATATGGATACCTATATAGACCCATAGATCCCCCAAACTTATAATAAAAAAATTCTTAATTGCTCTAAAAAAAAAATTGTGTGCATGATTTTTTAATATTTCTTAAAAAAATTTGGAGGGGGAGGGAGGGAGATTAACGATTTTTTTTTATTTTTTATTGAGGTGGGCATAAGTTCCGAAAAATTAAAAAATCAAACAAGCCAAACTGATTCAATTTTTCAGTTCAATGTCGGGTGGGGGCAAAAAACAAATTTATTGTGGCGAGCATAAATACCGAAAAGTTGAAAAATCGAACCAAACCAAACTAACTCAGTTTTTCAGTTTGGTCTCACAGTGGGGGGCGGGGAGGGCAAAATTTTTTAAAAATATTTTATTGGGGCGAGCATAAATACCGAAAATCGAACCAAACCAAACTATTTTGATTTTTCAGTTTGGCGTCGGGGTGGGGTGGGGTGAGGTGGGCAAAAAAAATTAACTTTTTTAAATTTTTTATCTTGACGGGCATAAATACTGAAAATTTGAAAAATTGAATCAAAACCAAACTAATTCGATTTTGGTTCAATGTCGGAGTGGGGGATTAACTATTTTAAATTTTTTATTGGGGCGGGGAAATACTGAAAAATCAAAAAATCGAAGCAAACCAAATTCGATTTTTCGGTTCGGGGGAGGGGGAGGGGGAATTAACTTTTTTTTATTTTTTATTGGGACGGGCATAAATACCAAAAAAATTGAAAATTGGACAAAATCAAACTAATTCAATTTTTCAGTTCGGTGTCAGGGTAAGCTGAGCACTCTTTTTAATTTTTTATTGAAGCAAGCATAAATATCAGAAAATCAAACCAAATCAAACTAATGCAGTTTTTCGGTTCAGCGTTGGTGGGGGGAAGGGAGGCAAAAAGACTTAATTTTTTTATATTTTTTATTGGGGTGGGGCATAAATATCGAAAAATCAAAAAAATCAAGTCAAACCAAACTAATTCGATTTTTTGGTTTGGTGTAGGTGTTCTTTTTTCAAAAATTCAGTTATTCGATTCAGTGTAGGGGTCTCAAAACTTCGGTGCACCAAAGAACCGAACTTTTATTAAAAGAATTGAAAAAATAATTTTTTGGGAGTAGGGTTGGTGTGATTAGGATTGAACATTAACAATCTCGCTTTGATTTAATCTCTTTTGCCTTCAAGAGATTAAAGTGAGTTGGAACCATTCTTATCCAAATCATATTTGATAAAATCTATATTTACCCATATTTTATATGGATGGATTGTGATCTAAACATTTTGGCTCAATCCATATTCAACCCATTCAAATCTAATCCAATCCACTCATTTGCCACCTCTAGTTGCAAGTGACCATAGCAAAGATGAGGGGTATGTACCTCATCCATCTTGTCGGATGGTAGCAATCCCATACTACCATAGATGAGGGGTACGTACCTCATCCACCTTGTAGGGTGGTGAAAATCCCGTACTACTATAGATAAGAGGTATGTACCTCATCCACCTTGTCAGGTGGTGGTAATTCCGTACTACTATGCAATTCCATACTACCATAGATAAGGGGTATGTACCTTATTCACTTTGTCGGGTGGTGACAATCCCGTACTACTATAAATGAGGGGTATGTACCTCATCCACCTTCTAAGCGGGTGGCATGCCTTGGATTCCAAGTACTAAGTTGCTTTATTGATCTACGATGATGGTCTCTTCCTACACATGTAATATGTTCTATATAAGCATGTTTTACTTCAAGTATTGTTCATGCATGTCATGCTGCTAATTTACTATCTCTTTCTTACGATTATACATTTCAATTATGTGGCATATCTCTTGTTACATTGCATCCTACATGCTTAGTACATTCAAACGTACTAACGCATACTCTATGCCTACATGATGTTACCATGTAAGAACTGGAGCTCCACTTGATCATATTCCTCCACGTGGCTAGTACTATCTCTTCAAGCAAGCTTGGTGAGTCCTCAACTCCGAGGACGATATCTTTTATTTCTATGTATGCAAAGACTCTTTTTATCTTATTGTGTGTTTTTGACAATGAGGGTGAGCCCAAAAAGTTATCTTGGCCCCCGCTCAATTCTAAATTTAGAGGTGTTGTTGGACAAGTTATGTAATGATGTTCTGAGTTTTGACTCTCTTGACTCTTGTATGTTTTAAGCTATGAAAGATTCTCTTATTCCCTTTGTACTTATTTATATTCTCTTATTGTTGTTTAATTGCTTCCGTGACCAAGAATGTGTAATGATATGTTAAGAGGCTTGTTTGGGGTTCTTTCGAGTTCCACATTCGCCGTATCATGTCTAGACCTTAGGCTTAGAACGTGACACTTAGCTTTAAGGCTCCTGACCATGTACTATTGTACTTCTCTTGAACATTTGATTTTTATGTCTACTTTGTATCTGTTGACTCTCTTGCTGTAATGCCATATACAAATAGACTTGAATGTGATCTTTAAGTAATCATCTTAATGTGGCTCTTATATCCGGTAGACTTTTGGAAGAGCATGGTCAAGGATGGCATAGAGTGGTTAAATAAATTGTTTAATGCTATTATGAAGACTGCCAAGATGTCGGATGAATTAAGGAGAAGTACAATGGTTCTATTGAACAAGTACAAGGGTGATATTCAAAATTATAATAATTACAGGGGTATCAAGTTGATAAGTCACAGTATGAACGTCTGGTAGAGAGTGGTGGAGACGAGGGTGAGAAAAGTAGTGTCTATTTAGAGAATTAGTCTGGATTCATGCCGAAGCGGTCGACTACTAAAGCAATCCACCTTGTTCGGAGATTAGTGGAGAAATATAAACAAAGAAATAAGGACCTTCATATGGTGTTCATTGATCTCGAGAAGGCATATAATAAAGTCCCGAGGATTATTTTATGGAGGTTTTTAGAGGTGAAAGGTGTCCCACTGGCATATATTAGCAGGGGCGGACCCACATGTTGGGTTCCAGGTGTTCGAGCACCCACTGACCCTGAAAAAATTCTTGTGTATCCATATAGAAAATATGAAAAAATGGTATAAGTATAAGGTTAAGCACCCACTAAATAAGAAGTTTCGTAGGTGCAGTGGTTCTCCATGCCTTCTTAAGGTTCAGGATGAGTTGTCAGACCCAGGTTTGGATCCCACTAACAAAAAATTTTTTATCTTTGAGCATCCACAGTCCAGGAATCCTAGATCTGCCACTGTATGAGACATGCCACTCAACTTATCCCCAAGAGGGAGAACTTTAAGTATCTGGGGTCCATCAGCCAAAGTAATGGTGATATCATGATGATGTCTCATATTGTATTGGGGTAGCAAGGATAAAATGGAGGCTTGCCTCTAGAATATTAAGTGATAAGAAGATACCACCTAAACTCAAAGGTAAGTTTTACAGAATGGTGGTTAGACCATCTTTGTTGTATAGAGTAGAGTGTTGGCCAATCAAAGATGCATATGCTCAGAAGATGCAAGTCGAAAAGATAAGGACGTTGAGATGGATATGTGGTCACACAAGGAGTGATAAGATTAGGAATGAGATTATCCGGGAGAGGCTAGAGGTATCCCCTATGGCTGATAAGATGGAGGAAGCGAGACTACAATGGTTCGGACATGTGCAGAGAAGGAGTATCGATGTTCCTGTTAGAAGGTGCGAGAGGTTAGATTTGGGAGTTACACGGAGGAGTAGAGGTAGACCGAAGAAGTATTGGAGGGAGGTGATCAGAAAACATATGGCAAAACTTGATTTCATCGAGGACGTGACCTTAGATAGAAAGGAATAGAGCTCGCGAATTAGAGTAGCAGTCTAATTGGTTAGTCGGGTTAGGTAGAGTAGCAGGCTAATTGGTTAGTAGGGTTAGGTGGATGTTTGGCCTTGTGGTATAGTAGGATAGTAGGAATAGTCGTGTTTTTATCATATGTTATCATTATCTGTCATATACATATTGAAGTTATCATTATATCATGTAGATTTACACACTATGCTTTGTATTGTTAGTCATCTTTTCTGTTTCCCTTTCTTTTCCTTCCCATATTTTTTCATATCTAGTTTATTCTACTTATGAATTTTTGAGACGAGAGATCCTAGGAAATAACCTCTCTACCATGTGACGTAGCGGTAAGTGTGCATATATTCTACCCTTCCCAGACCTCACTTGTGAAATTCCACTGGGTATATTATTGTTGTTTGGCTCTTATATCTTCATATGGATTGAAGTCAAAAGTTTTCCTTTTGTTAAAGTTTATGGTTTAGTTCCCTGCTATGATTTGCATAATCACTTTTCTTAAAACTTATGGTTTAGCCCCTTACCCAAATCTATTTATAATCGTGTTTTGTGGCTAGAATATTCATAATCTAGTACGGTTGTGTTTCGTTAAAGTCATGGCTATTAAATCCTAAACTCCTGCCACTCCATGTTATGGAAGTAACTGTAAATTATAAATTTTCTTCTTCTTGTCTCTTTAAGCTGTTTATTGTCCCGCATCATTTTACATCGTATATACATTTTCATGCATAAATCAAAATCTATCCTCCGTGGTGATTCAATCCCATGAAAATATTTTTTGTGATGCCTAAGATCTGAATAGTGTTATGCATGTTTAAGGGCTACTTTTATGCTGTCTACATCAAGTCATCGAGTTGTTACTTATGTGTTTTATAAAGAGGAACTTTCATAAGTAGTTTAGATTTGAAACTTAGTATGGTCAAATAACTATATTTTACATAATTACACAATATAATCTTGACTATGTGACCTCGATGTGAGGAGAGAGGCGAGCGAGATCGAGAGAAGGAGGGGAGAGGCGAACTGTATATGTATATTTATCAAATTGTATGTGTATATCAATCAAATAGTTGTATTTGTATAATTAATATACATATATATTTGTAGATCTGGCAAACGAGAGGAGAGAAGCGAGCGAGATCGAGAGAGGGAGGAGAGAGGCGAGCGATAATGGAGAGAGACAAATTGTATATGTATATCTGTCGAATTGACTATGTATATCTGTCAAAATAATTATATATATGCAGCTGTTACACATTTGTAATTGTATATTTGCAAGAAATTGCAGAGAGAGAGGAGAGAAGCGAGAAAGAGAGGAAGAGAGGAGAGAGAAAATAGCAACAAAACTCTAACTATAGCAACAAAATCCTAACTATAACTATAAATTGTAGTTTTTTCAAACTATAGTTGTATAATATAAATACATATCATATGTTTGTCTAATTATGATATTTTTCCCATTTCCTTTACATGTGAAATACCATTGGGTCCGTAATGGACTCCATCCTTCTCTTTGCATTTCAAAATGGGCCATGGAGGCCCAAATCTGTTCAATTTCCCCGAGTCAATTGGAAGGAGATGCACTAAGTTCGAAAAAGGAGTAGTTGCAGATCCCTGGAAGCAAATATACAGGTGGAAGGAGAAATATATACACGGATATACAGTTTATATACACAACAATGATATAGGGATGAAATGGGTTAAAACTTTCAGCAGGTTATGGGCTAAGGGCAGGTCCAATCATTTATAGCAGTTTAGGACAGGGTTAAATTTGGGCCTGCTAAGCCCAAAAAGTTTAAATTTGCTTTATATTTATTGGTTATTTGTATCTATGTGATATTTTTTAACACTAACCCTAACATTAATTGTTTGTTTAATTTAACTTAATTAAATTCCAAAGGATGAACCACTTTGTGTTGATTTATATTTCTTTAAATGATTTTCTCTACTATTGTTTTGTTAAATTCTATTTAAGACGATTTTGGATGTCAAAAATTGCGAATTTAGTTTAAATAGGCTTCTTTAGCAATTGGGTTTGGCCTCTTTAGTAATTGTGTCCTTTCAAGTCACTTGAAAATATCCAAACTGTTTCTTTAAAAAAAAAAAACATTTTAAGTGTTTTAAGAATTAGATTTTTATCACTTAAAATATTTTCAGTATTTTGCTTTTCAAAAAATAACATTAGATTTTCTTTCCCATTTAAAATATGTCTAAGTATTTTTCTTAAAAACTTGAAAATTTCATACTTAGCCAATTTTGATAGAATTTGGAAAATTTAGAAGTTTAAATGTCATTTAGTTTTTAAATTAATTTTTCAAAGTTAGGAATTTTAACTAATCACTTTCTAAAATTATTTAAATTACTTAAATAGATTTTTACTTGAATTATTTTATTTGTAGTTTTCAAATCAATTTTTGAATAATTAGTCAAATGTTTAATCGTCAGTTGACCGCACGTTATCGGCCATTTTGAGTGATTAATATCTTCTCAAAGTGAAATTAGAACTCTTACCCATTTCTTTGAAATTTGAAGACTTTCCGTTAGAGTCATAAATTTTTTAAGTTTTCTTAATTTCTTTAAAAAAATTAAATGACGACTCTCTTATTTTTCAAAAAATTGTTCTTTCTTAAATAAATTAAGTTTAAACTGTTTTTTTTCTAAATAGCCATTTTCACAATTAACATAGTGTAATAATTCACTCTCTATATTTAAAACTATTTTTTATTTATATTTTTCACAAATATAATATTTGTAAAAACTCAAATTTTCTAAATATAATATTTTTATGAGATTTATTGATATAAAAAGGAGCTAAGTTGTTCAAACGAAGTTATTTTTCATTCTTATCTAGACCGAAGAACAATAATATTAAACTAACTTGAAAAATAAACTAAGTTTTTTAATATAATTAATTAATTTTGACTTAATTAATTTTAAAGTAAAATAATATTATAATGTAAAGATACACAAATTATGGCATATTCAAGTCGTACTTGGATTCATTTGTTATAGTTCTCATTGATGATATTATGGTGTATTCATAAAGCTGAGAACAGCATGCCCAACATCTTCAGATAGTGCTATAAAGATTAAGATATCACCATGTTCTAAATATGAGTTTTAGCTTGAGTCTATATTCGTAGGGCACGTAGTATACAAATATGACATTATGGTAGATCTAGCTAAGATCGAGGCTATTTGTGGCTAGCCTAAGCCTACTTCTATCATTAAGATCAAGAAATTTGTTGGTTTAGCAGGGTACTGCAAGCGGTTTGTTAAGGGATTTTCTACTATTGCAACACCATTGACTCGTTTGACTCGTCAGGATGTATCGTTTATCTGGCCTAAGGAGTGTGATTAGTTTCCGAGATTAAAGGAGTCGTTGACCCCAGTTATTATTCTAACCCTTCCTATTGAGAGTGAGGATTTTAAGGTATATTGTAATTCTTCCCATGTTGGCTTAGGTTGTGTTTTGATACATGGAGGTTCACAATTTACCTCCAGCTTTTGAAGAGTGTTATAGAGAGAGTTAGGCACTCATGTTAATTTGAGTATAACATTTCATTACCAAATCGCTGACCAGCTGAAGCGTACCCTGCAGGTCCTTCAGGATATGTTGTGGACCTGTGTGTTCGAATTTGGCGGTCAGTGAGATTATGATCAGGGTTGAAGTCCCTATGTGTTCATGGTTGAAGTCCGTATGTGCTCAGGGCTGAAGTCCCTATGTGCTTAGAGTTGAAGTCCCAATGTGTTCAGAGTTGGAGTTCCAATATATTTCAAGGTTGATGTTAGGGTGTTTCTAAAAGTATTGCCCTTAAAAAGGGTGATGAAACTTGATCGATGTGGTAGGTCAGTCCCCGCTATATTAGGCCATTGAGATCATATCAAGAAGATTTCATATGGGATCTGGGATGTACCTAGAAGCATAGTAGTGGACATAAAGTGGATTTAGTTAATTTTGAAGGAGAGGGAGGTGGTAGTCAGACATACGTTTAGAGGAAGAAACACACTGGTGAATTTTTAATCTAACCTGGTGTATGGTTTTGTAGGTACTTTAATGCAGGTTTCACTCTATTGAAGATATGCCAACACAAGATATGGACAAGCAAGGTCAACCAAATCTCAAAACAAAGAAATGTCAAAACAAGAACTTTGATTTACGGGCGTCAAACTAAAAGTACATATAAAAATAAGCATCTGATAAGAGTTCAGCTTCACTAAATATTATTTGTCACAGGGATCACACTAAGATAAAAGATATCACCTATGAAATTCCTAAAATGAAATGGTATCAGCTCCATTAAAGCTCAATTTGCACGAGTTATGAATAAATTAGTTAGTGTCTGTTATTAAAGTGACCTTAGTATCTTTGATTTTACGAATTTGGGTCTTACCTTAAAAGATGAAATTGATAAATGATTTGAGTTGAAGAGTCTTTATTGATTTATATCCATCGTGTTCGTGATAGTTTTGAACATACAAGTGGATGACAATCAAGCTCAGGTCATCTATGTCATGCTTTTTTTTTTCGAAAAGAGCAGACCCGTCGGAACTCGAGTGTTGCTCATTTGTTGAAGATGAAGTTATGGAAGCCTCTGGATGATCCGTTATCTCATTTGATTGTTTTTGTCATTTTTTTTAATTTTTTGGAGGGTTGTCTCAGCCTCTCATTTCTTGTGGGACTATTTTCCTTAATAAATGGGCTTGACCTGCTTTTTAACCAAAATAAAATAAATTAATTAGTGAGGCGATTTTATTCTTCAGTCAAATTTTATGTTAAATTAACATCAGTACAGAGTCAAATTTATCCAACCTAAAAGCCAATACGCAAGTACGAGATTTTCTATACCATCAGATAATTTTAAAGATAATATAATTTTTTCAAATAATATTTATATATTTTGAAAAGAATATAATTTTAAAAAATATTAAAAATAATTTGAATCCTCATTATATTACAATCCAAATTTCTTCCTAATTTTAAGATATTTCATTTCTTAATTTGAATCCAAATTATGCTCACTCTTTCTCGTAGGTACTATATGGCACTGGTAAAATAACGATATTGCAATTTTTGTCTTTTATTTTTATTTTTGTTCCTTTCGATTTTCTTAAATTATTATGTTCATCTTTCATTTTATTTTTTTCAAAAAGAAACTTAATTTATGACATTCATATTTATAATAAAAATTATTCTAACAAAACATGTAATAAAAAAAAAAGATTTGAAAGAGATGGAAGTTGTAGGGAGTTGTTCAAGAAATTTCTCATCTATTATGAAAAATACCACAAATAGAAAAATGAAATGAACACTTCAAAAAATATTTAATTTTGTGAAAAAAATACTAATAAATCCAAGAATCAATAAACAAAATTAAAATATATGTATAAAAGATCAGCTTTGATTGTAAATATAAAAATGTCATGCATTGAAAAAAGAATGCACAAAAAACTAATTATGCTTGTAGAAATAT
>JAOTQR010145789.1:0-19895 GCA_025774065.1 Solanum ossicruentum
CCTAACCCCCTACCTTTACCCTCCTACCTCCCAAAAAAGAATTTAAATATTTATTTTTAAAAAATATTTCAAATTATGAAATATTCTTTTTAATGGCAAAAACTAGAAAATAAATTCTTGAAGATTAGTACTAGAAAAAAGAAAAAAATGTATTTTAATTTGAAAAATAATGGTTTATATATAAAGGGATGTAGTAGAGGTAAAAATGACAATTCGAGCCTTTTTTTACTATTGAAATCTTAAAAAATAGCACTCATGCGCCCCCTTTTGCATGCCATGTCAACGTCTTGTGTTTACTTGATAATAAACGAGTAAGTTGGAGTGCCTATTTATGAACTTGTAAAGTTTGAGTTCCAACCAAATTGAAGAACAATGAAACTATCTTTGAAATTAGAATCACAAGCTTGAATGATGAAATTAATCCACAAGTAAATCTCAATCCCCAAATTTGAGCCTCAAAGTAAAACCCTAAAAATTCTCTCTAAAACCCTCTCTACAAACTACTATGATATGAACAATATTCTTAGAAGAATGAAAAACTCCCCAAGAACGGCTCCTAAAACCCTAACATATACTATTTATACTATTTACAAGAAGGTCCTTAAAATAATTAGAAAAACCTGGTCTGTGTCTGCTACAACTCATAGTTACGACTCGTAACGTGACCTATGAGCCATAATCAAGCTTTCGTGGTCAGCACTTGGTATTTTGAACTTCATTGCTACAATCCACCTCTATGAGTCGTAGTTTCGTCTACGGCTAGTAGTGCCTTCTCATAGTCCACTTTTGCATTTTTTGGTTCAATTTTAATCAACAATGTTAATTGCTACGAGGCCCCCTTCTACGTGTCGCAGAGAGGACTATGACTCGTATCTTGAGCTCGTATGGCTGAATTTCAAATTTTTAGAATTTGTTTTTGAACACTGTTAATTGCTATAGACAACCCCTACGACTCGTAACTTGGGCTACGACTCATAGTGGGGCTCGTAGATCTTAAAAAATCAACAAAATCTGCAACTTTTTCCAAAATCAAGTCAACCTATATTTTCTGCAAAAATAAACACAAAAACACATAAAACCCATAAAAAGTCACATTAAGAGCATACAAAATCCCATGTTTTAGGCATCAAATATGTTGTATTTTGGCAGTACATCAACACGCTCAACTTAGAATTATTGTTTGTCCTCAAGCGGCGACTTAATCTAGATAGATAATAAGTAATACATAGCAATCAACCTACTGGCATATACAATACTCAATTTCAACTAAAGTACCCATAATAGCTTTTTCAAGACATGATCATGTAGCTAGCAAGAAAAACACAACATGTTGATACATTTGACAGTCCAACTATGACAAGTTAAGGGGCATCAACAATCCACATTCATTGAACAAGTCAAATGCTAACCATGCAATGCAAATACCCTCATAGAAAAGAAGTCCATTTTTAACACTCAAAATGCTTTCAAAAGATGCTCAAGGGATTGTGCAAGCATACTCACTCTCAAAAATGAGATTCATGCATGATAACCAATACAATAGGCTTTTCCCATATACTCACAACTCGAACTATTTACTAATTGGATTAGGATCACTCTTGGAATTCATAGGCTTGTAAAGTAGGCTCATGGGGCTTTGGTATGACATTTTGGACAATTAGTGACTAAGGTCCAACCTTGAAGCATGCTTTTCAACACTTTCACCTTCACAATTCAAGCATTCTCTACTTATTCTCCCTTATTCTCCATTTTTAAGCTTTTTTGGGTATTTTCTTCTTATGTTCAGTTTATGTCTTATTTTCAAACTCATTTTGTTTTTCCATTCATTCTAAGGCATCTTTTTTTCTCTTTTTCTCTTTCCCAGTACATGACTATCTACTCCTTCTTTTATTCTCAACTCACCATCTCATTTTTGCTATTATACCACAACAAAAGCCACTGTCAACTTAGGCTTTTAGCCTAAGGTGAAGTACACAATATCCAATCCCCAAACCAGGGCCACTTTTGGTAGCCACCCTCAACTTAGCCTTTTTGCCTCAATCAAGGTTCATAATGTTCAAGGATAGACCATGACCAATATCAGGGTGTTTCACTAGATAAGGTTAGGCTAGCTAGGTATTAAGAAAGAACAAGGTACATATAAAGCTCAAAACATTCGGAACAGGGGATAAATTCTTTCAATTTGGTTGGTCATTCAGGAAAAAGTGGACTAAATAAAAGAACAAGGGCCTAAGATCCCTTCCGAATCCATACAATCTCTAGTCCCGCTCAAAGTAATAGGGCAAGTTCTGAATCAGTACACGATGCATGAACACAACAAATTTAGCTCACATACACATGGCATTACATACATAGCCAACAAAGATTCACAGATCATGCTTCAAGCATCAACTTGCCTTAACATAATCAGAACAAACATTGCCATACCATTCAAATATGCATGATCAACAAATAGCTACTAATCAACAAAAATTTTCAAGGGTACCAACTTTTCCAAAGTTTTCATAAACCATCAAAACAATGTACATGCCAAAATTTTAATTACCATATACTACAAAAATTATTTACAACATCTCAAACATGTTGATTCAACAGAAAATAAAATATCTACGAGGCAAAAGAACACAAGCAAGAAAACCTCGGGATCAAAATTTCGAATAGCTATAGACTATAGGCTACTCAGACTTCACCCTAGTCCATAGCTACCCATACCCCACCAAAAATAATGTACTTTGTCCTCAAATGTACAAGGAAAAAAACAAAATAAGAACAGGGGTCAAAAATCAGGCATCAAATGGTGCCTAAGCACCGATCTCCCGCTAACCCTGACCATCTCTCTCCTGTGGGGTAGTCTGTGCTGCAGCCGTGCTGGATGAGCCAATGCCCTACAATCGTTCAAGCTCCTGGGCTCTCCTTAGCCCATCTTTTTCTCTAAATATTCGTAAGACAGACCCAACTATGTCCTCATCCAACTCCTCATCGCCCTCGGAGATCTTCAATCGCTTATGCCCCTTCTCTATATTAGCATCCTCCATAGTCTCTTTCCTGGAGCACGTGGTGGTTCATCCTCTACAAACATATCAAATAGCGGCTCATCTCCAAGTGTAGACTGAGGAACTGTGATTGGAACTGCTAATGATGTAATCAAGTTAGCCTTGAACTTCGTCAACTGTCAGCAAGTCGGGCCTCTGCAAGTCACTTCTGCACTCTCTCCTCGAAGGCATCAACTCGGGCATCCACTGTGGTAATGCACTAATCAACAACTGAAGTAGTGAATCCATTGCATCTATCCTTCGACTTCTGAACTGTCTGTCAAACCTATAGCTTTATCTGCCGCGTTAGATGAGCTAACTGAGCCTCAGCGTGTAATAATCTCCGCACCATAGCCTGAAAAACAAAAGCAGACATAATGTCTATGGAAGGAATTTGTGATGAAGACGGCTATGGTGTAGGTGCGGCTATAGTAGGACCATCTCAATGTCGACTGTCATAGACTGTTGTGGTCACTCCTCAGTAATAGTAACAGCTAGAGTAGAAGTGGTGGCAGCTGTTGAGCCCACAACCTGTGGTTTAGGCATGAACATCTCGGGCATGAGAGAAGGCAATGCCCACTAAAGTCCCACTAGGTTCTCATCAGCATTGATCAGGATGGGATCCATGGTGTGGAGGGCTACCACTAGAGGGTTTAGCTGAAGTAATACCTCCACCTTCGCCTCTACACATAGCCTATCTATAAGAATGGGGAATGAAATGCATGTGGTCCACCTGAGTGCTGACTCATAGATCTGCTCAGCTATCAGGTGCCCCTAATCGATGTCACAGTCAGTTAAAATGCTAGCTACCAAAATAGCTCGCTCCAACATCAGAAAATTATCTATGAACATGAGTTAAATGCGAGACCTAACAATATCCCACCAAAACTTGGGGGGAAAGGAGAGGGAGGACATCATTATAGGCTCTGAATGTGTCATGACCCATGCAGGCTCTGGACCATGCTCAACAATCTGACTCACCAACCATCTCAATAGCTTAGTCCGTTGGTCCACACTCTTGGAAATAACAGCTTGTCTAACCTTACTAATTCGCCGACCAAACTCAGTTGTAGACTCTGGTGCTCTATATGTGGGACCAAACTATACATGGTGGATGGTTTCCTCCGATATGTTCACTCATCAACCTCTCACCAACATCTCTCACAATCTGGGCTCCATGAGAAGCTTTTTCTTCTTTCAAAGATCCTTGAGTATGGTTGTTGTGTAGGCTGCATACAATTCTCACCAATGCTGGAGAATAAAAATCCATCTTTTTAGTTAACCATTTAGCCCATGCCGTGTCATGTCCTCTTCAACTCCAGGGACATGGCGCAACCCTATATCGATAAGTCGGGGCTCCGCATAGAATGATCGCACTGTCTTTCCTTGCCCTTTTCTTTGTAGGCCATCATCATATATTTTATTCTTCCCTTAGACACCCCATCAATATGTTTGAGGTTCCGGTGGTGCTGAAGTGGATGAAGATTATGCAACTTCCCTACTATGAGAATCTTCCTTAGAACTAGACTCCATGTGTGTGGGAGTCACTGAGGTGAACTTTGCTCAGAGCCGTCTTGACTTCCCTCGTCATAAGACTGGGAGGTACTTTCTACTTTCACCAGCATCTGAGCAGTCCATACAGCTGCCCTAGTTTGAGGCCCCAGTGCCTCTGGTTTCGTTATCCAAAGATTTGTCAATAAGCTTCCTTCTAATGGCTTTGATTGTTGTTTTTGTACTCTTAAAAGCCATGATACCTGAAAATGAGCACAAATATAAATATAACGATGGTACAAAAACACTCAACACAATAGAACAAAAGTAAAAGATTGAAAGATCAACATTACATCAGTTGCAGGTAGCAGGTACGAGACCTTGGTACGACTTGTAGTGGAGACTATGAGCCGTACTATGGCTTCGTAGTCCAGGGTGAATAATAATTTTGAATACTAAAACTAGGTGCAAGACACAGCTATGACTCGTAGCCTTGACTAGGGGATGTAGACAGGTCTCGTACATGGTTTCAGTTTACAAAACACAGGTTTAGGTCCACGAGACCCCACTATGGTTTGTAGAGGGGATTACGACCCAAAGGTGGGTCTCGTATGGTAAGTGTTCAAGGTACTGAGGTCACTGTTGTTCCCTATGAGAGGCAACTATGACTCATAGACCCTTCTACGAGTTGTAGGAGACTCGCGTAGTAGGGAATAACAGGTACCTAAAGTACCTATCATTTCACCACACGGACTTCAAGAACAATGCAACTAGAACTAATAGCATCGAAGTAAGATTTCATCATTCAAAACATGAGCACAAAATAACCCATACCCTTATCATGTCATTCCAATCAAAAATCTACCCCATTACAAAATCATATCAATCAATACACAATTAGTTACCAATCCCCCAATACTTCATGTATAATCTTCAAATAACTACTCCCAAATCTCACAAAGTTCAATCAAGCACACACACAAGATGCAGGGAATTACTTCACAAACAAATCAAGAACTTATCCACCCAACAAGTCCAACAACAATGCCTTCATTATAATTTAGTCATGCCACCAATATTTTGCAAATGAATCAACAATCATAACCCAGTCTTAGGCACTTAAAGGTATGGCGTAGCATGATTATCCAATTGCAACAACAAGGACAATTCCTTTAACTAGGGTTAGCACAATCAGTTTCAACCAAAACAACCTTAACCCCTACTCCATACTATTTCACAGACTAATTGCCTTGTTTAATGGCAAACTTAATCCCTACACCCAATTAAACCATCCATATCACATAAAAGATTAAGGATTAAAGTAAACCAAGAAACATACTCTATGTAGTAGACTTACAATGAGAAAAAATGAGGAGAGAGGGGAGCAAAACCCTAGCCTCCGATAGGACTCACCGAAAAAAGGGACGGGGTTTTCGGAATAGTGATCAAAAAATATTTGGGGGGAGGATTAGGGATAAAACAAGTGATTAGGGTTGTAAATTTGGGTCAAAATGATTTTAATCCCTTTTAAAAGGTTATCGAGCTGACTTTAAAAATCTTCCGAGTCGGGTCTACAAAACCCTGACTACGGGTCGTAGCTCTGACTATGGCCCGTAGGTCTTGGTCTCATAGGACATTCAACACTTACAAAAATTTTGAAATCACACTTGGGCACTACAAACACTATTTATGATTCGTAGCTTGGACTACGAGCTTTAAAGTTGGCTCATAGTGTGAGTGCCAACTTCAAGTGATCATTGTTATCCTCTACGAGGTATGACTACGAGTCATAGTGTACACTATGGATTGTAGGCCTGGTCGTAGAGGCTACTTCAAATGCCATTTTCTGAAATTTTTCCACTAAGTCCAAAACCTGCATAATTTTCTCAAAGTACACCATTATACCAACATACAACCAATTCAATGTCTAAACATAAAAATCAACACTCAATCAAAATACTACCTAAAAATCTACAAATTACCAATAAAGTCAAAAACAAACAAAAGCATTAAAACTTCTTGGGTTACCTCCCAAGTAGCGCCTTGTTTAATGTCATGGCACGACTTAGTCATCTTGAATGCTTAGAATTCCTCAACAACCCACACTTCACTTTTCAGTTCATCGGGGTGCTTCATAGATTGGCGAATGTCGAAAATCACTTCTGCATCATTTACCCTAAACCTGAGTTGACCCAAATCTATATCCACCAAGGCTCTCCCTATGGCCAAAAATTGTCTTCAAAAAATAATAGGGACCTCACAATCAAGAATCACAAAATCAGCTAGAAATATGAACTTATCCACTTTGACTAGCACATCATAGAGCATTCCCTCCAGCTTCTTGATTGTCCTATCCACCATTAATGATCTCATTCTTGTTGGGGTAGGGGAACCCAAACCAAGCTTTTTAAACACTGCAAGAGGCATCAAATTTATACTTGTGCCCAAATCACACAATGTTCTTGTGAATTCAACATCGCCAATGGTGCAAAGGATGGTAAATGCACCAAGATCCTCTCTTTTCTGGACTAAAGGTTTGGTCGTAATGGCACTACAATGTTGGAGCTCTTGTGAAAGCTCTTGGCTCACCATGCGCTTTTTCGTCACCAAATCCTTCAAATATTTTGCATACTCGGGCATCTTTTCCAATGCTTTAATAAGAGGAATGTTAATGGACAATTGTTTCAACATGGATAGGAAGTGTTCGAACTTACCATCCTCTTCCTTTTGCTTGAGCCTTTGGAGAAAAGGAGGAGGAGATCTTGGGATAGTCTTTTTCTTTTCTTGCTCCTTCACCACTTCATCTCTCACCCCATTGTTAGCCAAACCTTCTTCCACAACCTCAACTTTGTCATCAACATTCTTTTCACAATCCTCATTTACAACCACCGGCATTGGAGGGTCAATGGTTCTCTTTCCACTCCTCATCATAATCGCCATGCAATGTCCCTCATTCTTAGGGTTTTGGACAGCATTGCTTGGTAAGGTACCCTTTTGGCATTGGTTCAATTGGAGGGAGACTTGACCAAATTATTGTACGAGTTGCTTGATGGATACTGAATGAGACTCTATTTTTTGGTTGATACTTGAAATATCCCATTTCATCCCTTTCAAAGTCTCTTCTTTGTTTTTTGGCCTTCTTTAACAATTTGTCAAACATCTCTTTGATCTTGAATCGCTCGAACCGGCATCACATTTATGAGGAGGCACATATGGACCATTTCTATACCCATCTCTTCTGCCCCACTCGACTTCTGACACCCTATCTCTCTCAAAATAACCGCCACAGTTATCTCTATGTGCACCCTCTCAGTTGTAGTTCCGACTTTATTTTCAAAACCTTGGCGCCAATAGTCCAGATTGGACCCTTGGGCATTGTTCCAAAAACCCACCGCTTGATCTCTAACAAAGCAAGCATCTTCATCATAATATGACACCATACATGGGTGCTCTTTGAGGTTGGTGGACTATCGCATGAACACTTTCTTGAGTTTGTTTCACCACCAAGTCCACACTCGTTCGGAGTTAAGCAAGTTTTTGCATGATCTCAACATTGATATTTGCTTGCTTCGAACTCACACTCACCACACATGAGCTCCTTGTAGTAGCTCTCTCCCTTTGGCCCCATGCTCTATTGGTCTTAACTACTTGCTCCATCCTTTCTGCTACCTTGTAAACGGTTGATCTAAGAACATGTCTCCTATGATGGTATCGGCACACGCTTGACTATTCTCATCAAGAGCCTGATAGAAAATTTTCACTAAGGCATCATCCACGATCTTATGGCCGAAACCATTTTCAAACATTTGGTGAACCTATCCCATGTTCTGCTAATAGAATCACCCGGCAATTGCTCAAAGTTATTGATTTGGTCCTTAAGTTTGAGCTTTTTGGACCTTGGAAAGTATCTCTCTAAGAAGGCTCTTTGCAATTCTGTCGAACTGGTGATTAAGCTTTGTGGGAGTTTTGACAACCATATTACTGGATTATCGGTAAGAGATAGTGGAAAAACACGTAACCCAACATCATTCATAGAGAGATTATGTGTACCCATCACACTCTTACACACAAAAGCAATATTATGAAGATGACTGTGAGGATCCTCAGTAGGTAAACCTGCAAACAAACCACAGTTATGAAACATTTAGAGTAATCCACTTGACACAGTGAACTTAGTGTCGGTCGGTAATGGTGGCAACACTATAGTACCTGTGACGTCCATGGCCGTAGGATTCAATCGATATTGATTCCAACCTATGTATTTTCATTGAAATCTCTATGGTGTGGCCTATTTTCCCTTGGTGGTGGATTCTCCTCTCTACCCACATCATCATCATTTTGATCCAAGGCTTCATCAACCGTAATATCTATGTTTGCTTGGGCTATTCTCCTTGCAACATGTTGGACTCAAGATTAATTAGAGCTAAGGGTCCACCTTGGCTCCTTGTGTTTGGCAAACACCTAGTATACCCTACAAAAGAGACTAAACAACAAAAACAAAAACAAAAGTAAAATACAAGAGACTAAGCAATCAACACTTAAATTAACTACTAGTACAGTCAAGTAAAAACCTTGTAGTATTCCCCGACAACAGGGCCATTAATTTTGATCACGCTCAAACAATACCTCTCACTTTGAGGATAAAGCGATCGTTGTCAAATATAAAATCTAACCATAGGTTAGGGTCGAATCCCAAGAGAATACGAGGCTTTGCCGCATTGATTCTCCAACAATCAATTCAAGCATTAAATAACTCCATTCTAGGGGGGAGGGGGGAGGGGGGTTCAATGCTTGGTAATAAAGTAAAACTATACTAATAAAATGTAAAGAAAATCAAATTGGAGAGCAACTTGGGAAATTGTGTTCCCTATGATTCACTAACTCAAACATCCTGGATAACACAACCTAAATTGGGACATTGAATGCAGGATGGCAACTTAAGTTCTTCCAACCCTTGGGCAAAGGCGAAGGTCGAATTTCACTATGGCGCTTGGCCAGCTACCACATTGTGCCAACTAACCATTACATATTGTCCTAGTGAACCTCTCCTTGGCTAGGTTTGGTTGATTAGAGGAGAACACATCAATCGAATTTTGTCACCCATTTTTTTTCCTATTCATCGCAACTTTGATCAGGATCATGACACTAGGCGGAGTTTAATGTTGGTCACTATTAAACAACAAGAAAAATGAAAGAAAATGGATAATACATGCAAATACCCAACTCAAAAAGTGCAAATAATCCGGGTTATTAAGCTAGCTACTCATGGTTCCCACAACCCCCAAGTTGTGGGTTTAGCTACTCATTGCTTGGGTACACAAATCAACAATGAGATAAATAAGAAGACATGGAAGATTTCTTACCCAAGCAAATTGAAGAACAATGAAACCCTCTTTGCAATTAGAATCGCAAGGTTGAATGATGAAATTAACCCACAAGTGAATCTAAATCCCCAAATTTGAGTCTCAAAATAGAACCCTAAAAATTCTCTCTAAAACCCTCTCTACAAACTACTATGATATGAACAATATTCTCAAAAGAATGAAAAACTCCCCAAAAACTGCTCCTTAAACCCTAACTTATACTATTTATACTATTTATACTATTTACAAAAGGGTCCTTAAAATAATTAGAAAATATGGTCGACGTCTACTACGGCTCATAGTTACTACTCGTAGGGTGACCTACGAGCCATAATTGGGCTTTCATGGTCAGTACTTTGCATTTTGGACTTCACTGCTACGATCAACCTCTACGAGTCGTAGTCTGGTCTACGGCTCATAGTGCCTTCTCATAGTCCACTCTTGCATTTCATGCTCCAATTTTAATCAACATTGTTAATTGCTATGAGGCCCCCTTCTACGAGCCATAGAGAGGACTACGGCTGGTACCTTAAGCTGAACTTCAAATTTTCAGAACTTATTTTTTAACACTGTTAATTGCTACAGACAACCCCTACAAGTCGTAGCTTGGGCTATGACTCGTAGTACAGTTGTAGATCTTCAAAAATCAACAACATCTGCAACTTTTCCCAAAATCAAGCCAACCTGTATATTCTGTAAGAATAAATACAAAAACACATAAAAATCATAAAAAGTCGCACTAAGAACACACAAAATCCCATGTTTTAGGCATCAAATGTGTTGTATTTTGGTAGCACATCGCCCCTACATGAAGAGTTGCTACCCTTACATTCAAGAACTGGCTTATTAAGGAATTGGAATTTAACCTTACGGGTTCTACCGTTAATGGAGGCATAAGAAGCATACAACCAATCCATCCCCAGAATCACATCGAAATCTACCATGGCAAGCTCGACTAAGTCACATGGAATCACTTTATGCAAGATAAAAATAGAGAAACCTCTATAGATTTTTCGAGCTATGATAGACTCACCTACAGGGTTACTCATCTCATAGAGCTCATGGAGGACTTCGGGACATGAATGAAACTTATATGCAAAGAATGGATTTACAAAATACAAACTTGCTCCTAGATCTAAAAGTGCATATGCATCATAATTAAAAACTCTTAACATACTATAACCACATCCAAAGCTCTTCGACCTCTTGGCAACATGAAGAGCATAGAACTGATTGGTCATTTGGGCGCCTTGAATTGGACCCCTTTGTCCCTGAGGCCTTGTGCCTCTGCTCCTGCAATCCTTAGCATGGTGGTCGGTATTCCTACAAATGAAGTAAGCATTTGACTTGGCTAGGAATTCTCTTTTGTGAGGCCTCCCGCACATACGCTAATTTGGACATTGGGTCTTAGGAGCCACCCCCTTGTCTTTTCGGGATGGAGGAGTGTTGGTAGATCCTTTCGCACCTTGCTTTTGGCCACCTTGGAATTTGTGACCATCGCCCCTTTGGTGAGAGTAACTCTGACCTTTAACTAGAGCCCTTTTGGACTCCCTTGCCCTCTTACGAAGCTTCTTTTCTTCAATTTGCTCGCGTATGCCATCAAGCGTGAAATGTCCATATCCTTGACCAACATGGTCGTCTTGCATTCCTTGGAGACCAACTCATGAGACACCCGAAATAAATTTGCTCATACGAGCTTTCAGATCCGCGACCATAAACAGAGCATACTTTGACAATTTGATAAATTTGAGGGCATACTCTCTCACGCTCATGCTCTCTTGCTTCAGGTTGATGAATTCTGGACCTTTGCTTCCCTAATCTCAATGGGGAAGAATCGATCCAAAAAGGCATATTTGAATTCCTCCCAACCAATAGGGCATGTTTCTTAGCCTCTCTTGTCGGCCCATTGCTCGAACCAAATCTTAGCCACTCCTTTGAGCTGGTAGGCCACCAACTCGGATTTCTCTTCGGGTGGAACACCCATCACTGTCACAACCTGATAAGCTTCCTCAATAAACTTAATAGGGTCCTCATCCGTCTTCAACCCATAAAACACTAGCAGGTTCATCCGCATGAAATCATGTACTCTCATGGCCAGAGTGGACACTTGAGGAAGAATGGCCACCTCTTCATTGGGTTGGTTGGTCAATGCTTGGTCGAAAAAGTGAATGCCGCTCGGAACTCAACATGAGACACTCCATAGTCCTGTTGGAATGGAAGGACTTGTTCCTCGGGAGCACGTGTCACGACCCAAGCCTAAGGCCTACACGTGACCGATGAATGGGGAACTCGAAGGAACCCCAAACAAGCCTCGTAGCATATTATTACACATTCTTGGTCGTAAAAGCAATTAGAATGACAATAAGAGATAAATGTAAACAAGGGGAATTAGGACTAAGTGTAAATTTTCATATCATAAAGAACTCAAAGACAATAGAGTCAAAGCTCATAGCATAGATACATAACATGTCCAACAACACCTCTACTACATGGATAAGAGCGGGGGCCAAGACAAAGCAACTGGGCTCACCCTCATAGTCAATACATAAGTCAAAGAGAGAGAGTCTTAATAAAATATGTTTTAAATCATTGCTTATGTTCATTAACTCATGCTCATTTAGACTCAGTAAAATATGTTTTAGATCAATTTAACATCATCTTTGATGAACACACGAAAATAATCATCAATCTCAATTCACAATAATGCATGCTAAAAACCATAATCATTGACTCAATTTAGGTTCATGGGAATACAACAACAACAAAAACAACAACATACCCAGTGGAATCCCACAAGTGGGGTCTGGGGAGGGTAGAATATACGCAGACCTTACCTCTACCTCGTAGAAGTAGAGAGGTTGTTTCCTGGGAATCCTCCTCTCAAAATTTAGGTTCATGGGAATATAACCATAAATAACAATCTTAAGAATTAAAGTACAGGAATAATAATAATAATCACAATGCATAATTTGATAAGACTCAAAAGATGAAGAATTAACTCAATTCATGCATAAAATCAAATATAATCCTCAATTAGCATTCATTTGAATGAAGACATGAACATGCATCTAAATCAAATACTCAACTCATGAACATCACTAATACATATTTACAGACAAGGAACTCAATCAATAGATAACTCAAGAATTCAATTCAAGGAACTCAGAATCTCAAACTCAACTCAAATCAAATCAGCAAAGATGAGTGGGCATGTGGATGGACATAGTTCAACACTGGAAGGAAGAATTATTACACGAATCTTGAAAGTTAGATTTGAACCTTAGCTTCTCCTTTTCTCTCAATTCACCGTACTCAAAGTTTTTAGCATTTAAGTGAGAAAAATACATTTATGAATTGATATAGGGTTGAATTCAACCTAAAAACGATGCATGTCAAGTTTAGGAGTGAAGAAAAGATCGGAATGTCCCTCACTTAAAATTGAAAATGGGTTCTAAGATTGAGCAAGTCTGCAATGCAAATTTGTTCTGTTTTAGTTTATTTTTTCCAAACTTACAAAATGCATTGATGACATGCATTTTATGAACAAAATCATAAATCGCTCTCATGGAGTGCATTTTTTATAAACAAAAGTCTAAATCGCACTTAGAGAATGTGTGTTATGAATAGAAGTGTACAATGAACTATATGTTGCAATGCAAAACTTATCGCATACTCTTCCTAGTTAAATAATTGTGGCACATAAAATTACATTTCGAATCCCTTGGGCAAAAATCTCACCGGAGCCATTTTAAGATGAACTTTTAACCCATTCTGATATTCCAATCCGGCTTTAGATAAAATGAGCTGAGATGTTACATATATTCAGAGCTTTTAAAAGATATTCTTTTAAAAAAACAGATGCACTTAATGAACTTAGATTTAGACACCATTAGTGCAAGCAAACAAAACCTAAGTGTATTTGTTTACATTTAAATTAATTTTTTTTTTAAATAAATCTTAATAATTAAGAGCTTGAATAAAATCTTAACATCATTAAGAAGTATTTTTACATAGATAATTTTAAAGATCCTATGCACAATCATCATTTACCAAAAGTCTTTTAGCACTAGTGGATAATTTTATGTTTGCGAATAAACAAAGTATGTGAATGTAGATGTTGAAAAACAATCTTAATTATTCGATAGTCAACGTAGAGACAACATCCTAATCATTCAATTATACATTTAATTAAATTAATAAAAACAAATGATGCCTTAATAACAAACCACATACCGCAAAATAGTTTGTTAAGATAATCTCCAAGACACAAAAGGTTGAGTCACTGTAGAAAAAGAGGAAGTCGCTTCTGATGATTGATGGGAATTTTGAATGAAGATTTTTAAAATTGGAATGAGGTTAAGTCATGGGGTACAACTATAGCTCTGAATTACTCCTCTGGCATTGGAATGATTTGTATTCTCTGATAGTTATCTCCAACTAGTAATGATTTCCCTTCACTTCCTCGTTATTCATTTACAGTGGGTTACAGGATGGAAGATTTTCAGCACCATCATCCATAGCAAACGTTAGATTTCCTCGACAAAAAACCAGACTTACATGTAATACTAAGTTAATTACTGATAGGCTTAATGATGTGCTCCAGACCTAAACAATTTGTCTCGGTGTTGAAGCTAAACCTTTTGTGGAAAATAAATTTTTCTAACAACTTACCTGACTGGCATTTGCACCCAATATTGCAGCTTCTTTCTCTACTTCTCTTTCAAATAGTGCACACATCCAACTTTCATATCATGAGATAAGCAAAGCATTATACGCAAATACCACAGCCTCACAGGTTCTTCAAATTATGGATTCAATGCAACATTAAGAAAACATAAGTTAAACCCTTGTGAAAACAAGGTATGTTTGACATCACTGGTAGTATCACAATTTATTCAATTGTTCCAATAGTCAAGCATGGAGAATGTTCAGAAAATAGATAATATGCATAAGAAACAATCTGGATCACCAGGTACTGTAAAAGAGCTTCTTTGCTGACATCCCCTGGCTATCCTGCAAGTAACACCATCAATTGAACTTCAATGTCCTTGCTCATAATGTTGTCAAATCATAAGTTAATACAACAACTATGACAATGCCTAAATCACAACCACGCTAGGTCTTCCATATGAATCCTCAGTACCATTACACCCATATTGACCCGATTGTTTATAATACTCAGTAAATTGAGGTTCTCTAACACTAGAGGTCCTCTACATTTTCTATTGACACACATCCAAGAAAATCTAAAGCTACTAACAAACACTGGAACCTAGAGCAAGAGTACCAACATGACTAAACCTTAGTCCCAATTAGTTGATACCATCTACATTTTTTGCCAGATTTGCATGGACTCTTATTTCCATTTCATTTTAGGTCTACTTTTTAACATCTGTTACTGTGGTGCTACAAATGCTTCAGTTAAATTCAACTAATTAGCAAACAGTAAAGTAAAGGAGCATTTTGTCTGCCATACAACAGTTAGCACTTAGTACTCACATTTTCAGGCTTCGCATAGTACTCACATTTTCAGGCTTCGCATTTTGTCTGTCATACAAATAGTTAGCACTTAGTACTCACATTTCGTCTGACCAGTCTCTCTTCACCCATATTTCTCGAAGGTAGGTCAAAATATAAGTAGGTAAAGCTATTGACAATTTCAAGGATACGAGTAGTTTAGAATCTTTAATTAGGGAATGATGAAAAATATCTTGCTAGTGCATCAGAGTAAAAACAAATCAAGCTCTAGAGGAATGAACTACAGGAAAGATACAAGTGATTTTTTTTTCTTTGTTTGGTTGCAGGAAACCAAATCAACGAATTTGGTACTGTCTAGATATCTCTTTCAGTAAACTCCAGCATGATCCTCCAGTCAGTATAGTGGGAACTTGTATTTAAAAGAAACAAAAACCAAGGTAGAAGACTCAAGCATATGTTTGGTACGGAGGAAAGCATTTTCCTAAAACAACAAATTTCTTAAAAATGAGGAAAATGACTTTCCTCCCTACCCACCCAATTCCCACCCCTTGACCGTCTCAGCTTGAACCCCCACTTTCCCATCCATCCAACCTTCATGGTGTATTGCTTGATAACATATAAATTTTGTTGGGATAACAATTTTTAGCTTACTTACCAAATACTAGCAAACAAAACAAGTAAGGAATCCAGTTATTTCTCAAGATAATGAAAAACATTTTACTTTATACCAAACACACTCTAAAAGAAATTTAGGCATAATTTTTGGAAAAATAACTGCGAAAAATTAAAATTGAGAACAAAGAAAGTGGTAATGACAGAGAGTGTACATTGCCTTGTTACAATTCTTCTAGGTTAATCTTAAATTTAGAGCAGACCTGAAAGTCAGTTGGAATGGTGAAGGAGGTCATCATAAGGATCGCGACGGCCTGGGACTTGGCTGATCTGGGGGTCCCAGAAATTCTGAGCATTGTGGTGATCAAAGGTCCAGAAACCATAGGGACGGAGAGGATAACTCCACATCTCCCGAGTCTTGTCGCACCTTGCCTTTGTTGCGTACACGTGTTCACGGAACTTCCGATCTCGCTCCTTTGGGTCCTCCATTAGTCGCAGTATCAAGTTTTCCGAAAATTCCATTATGAAACCCATTTTTTCCCTGCAAATCCAAATCCAACTCTATTAGATATTCAGAGAGAAAACCCTACAACTTTGAAATCTCAGATTGATTGCCGTTTTTAAGGAATCTATTTACTACGCAAATGAATTCGGGCAGAATTATTACCTTTGCTGCTCGAGGATTCGCAAATCTGATTTCAAACTAACACTCAACCCTCACAATTCGCAAGGCTGCTACAATTAAATGGAGCAAATACGACTGGGTTGGTGGTCTATTCTAGTTATGCTAGTAGTAATTTGGCCCGTAATTTGGCCATAATAACAAAATAATAGGTTCAAGTTATAAATTAGTTTTTTATATATTTTTTTTATTCTTTGTCTATAAAATTAAATTGAATATATTTTTCATTCATACTATTTTCAAAATTTTAAAAATGATTAGTGATTAATTATTTAATAATTTCTAGTTGAACATTGAAAAGGAAACATAATATTTCCCAATATGTTTTTCTTGAAAATAAATATGTTAACATGTGTATAACATATTTAACTAACAATTTATTATAGAGGTATATAAATATATGCATATTTTTTTCTTTATTAATTTATTACTAATTTACTTATAGTTTATAACATTTTAACTCTAAATTAAGTTATTCCCAAATGAAATGTATAACATGACGCAGTTGACTGGCGAACTAGATTATTTAACTAATAATAAATTTTTTCGAATTACTTGAAAAGATCTTATTTAAAATGAGAATTCTTATGATATTTATTCACTCATACTAGACTCATCATATTTGTGTTGAGAGTGTATATCTAGTATTGAGATTTATGTAACTGTCCATCTGTATTGGTATTATATTTTATCAAACTAGTGGATATGTAAAGGTGGTATAAATTTGTCTTTGTTTTTTGATAAACCATTTGTTTAGTTGTAACGTATAATGGCAGCTCATCAAAAATTTTATAGCTATTTAGAAATTCATAAAAAAATATTTAGTCACGAAAATAAAAATTAGCAAAGTTAATTTCTCTTTTTCACTATAATTATCGATAATTGTGACTATAATTATCGATAATTGTGACTATAATTATCGATAATCGTGACTATAATTATCGATAATCGTGACTATAAATTATCGATAATCGTGACAATAAATATCTAAATAGTCATAATTTTATTGCTACGATATTTTCTATAGTTGATCGTAAGTTGAACTTTTGAAAAAAAAATTATTTTGAAAAAATATGCTTTTTTTTTAAGATCCTTTAAAAATAGAAAAAAAAAAAAGACCGCGCGTGGGAGCCACACGCCCCCAAATCCTCAAAATCCCCTTCTTCATACAGACCCTCGCCATTTTTCCATTTCCCTGGTTCTTCTTCAAAACCCCCAAAAAAGCAGAGAACCAGCAAACCGAGAATCCCCAACGTTCGCCAAGAATCCCACCAA
Organism: Solanum ossicruentum; assembly: GCA_025774065.1. Lineage (NCBI taxonomy): Eukaryota > Viridiplantae > Streptophyta > Magnoliopsida > Solanales > Solanaceae > Solanum > Solanum ossicruentum. Next base: position 17,934 of record JAOTQR010145789.1, read on the forward strand.
ATCCGTCAAAATCGATGGCAATTTTCATGCCGTTGAAGATTTTGAAATCCTAGAGATTTCTTGCCTAAAGGGGGGATTTTGAATTTGGAATTCAAAATCCGACCCCAAAATTACTCGATTCGCCTAATTTTGGGAGTTATACATAATCCCCTTCTTCTTCGTGGGAAAAGGGAAGGAGTTGAAGAATCTAAGAGAGGGGGACGATTCTGAATCTCAAAAGTTCTTGGTGACGATCGAGCCATAGAGAATTCGAAATCAGTGAGAGAATCTGAGTATAGTCAGTCTTCAATTTGAAACCTCATCATATTCCATATAATCGTCCTCACCATTGAAAGGAAGAATTTAAACCAGAACATCTGTTCTTGAGCCGAGGGATTCGAAAACAGCCTCGTTCTGGTATCGAAATTCATCGCTAAGCTCGTCGTCTCAGTTCGCTGCCCCCAAAAAGGTAATACTCTAATCCTATTCCCCATGTCGAGTTTCAGGGATTGTGGTTGAATGCGATTGTCGAAGACGTCGCGAAGTTTGTTTTTGTGTGTATTAGTTAATTTCTCATTTGAAATGCCTGGTTCGAATTGGATAATATTATTAGCCGCTGTTGATATTCTGTTTGTATTTTGTTTGTCTTAACTGGAAAGGTCCTGTTGTGGTGAGATTGATGTTGTGATGTTTTTGTCGTCGTTTTGTTCACTGTGAATCAGCTAAAAGCCGAAATTAGTATAGAAATGATTTAGTCTTTCGAGTATATGCTGTAACGATCAAATCCCGATTTTGTTAATTCATTCAACTTATAGTGTTGATTCTTAAGAATGCAGTTGGTTTGCTTTGGTAGGTACAGCTTTGTGACTTGCTATTTCAATTGTATAATTTTGTGAATTGTCGCTATTGATAGTATTAGGTTGTGTTTGTTTTTTAAGGCTTAAAAAATAATGCAGCTTTACGACTTCATGGTTTAAAATATAAATCGGGCTGTTGTGCTGCTATAAGTTGATTGAGGTTGTGCTACTGTCGGTTCTGTTTTGGCTATCACATTGCTATTGCTGCTGGTGACTTTCTTGTTATTTTGATGTTATCATTGTTAAGAAGAGTCCATGAAGGTCAAATCTGTTGCTGCTAACTATGATAAAAATGTTATTTGGTTTGATTTTAGCATTGGGCCTGTCGAAATGTAGGTTTTTCCCAAGTTTTGGCTCACTTTTAAGCTCTCTGTTTATTTTCGTTGCTACAGGTGTATGACTTTAAGTAGATCAATGTCTTGAGCCATTGTTGAACATTTTATTTTCTTCTTCCAGTTCGAAGCTCGCTCATTTGTTGTTTGCTTCTTGTCTATGCACCATTAATCATATCTCAGTTCACCTTGTTGTATTGGAGCCGATACATGTCTAGGCTATCACGGCCCTGTATGTTATTGCACCTCTCCTGTTATGAATCTGACTGTTTCCAACCTCTATTTGCTTCACTTTTGTTTTGCTGATAATAGTTTGAGGTGTCAACTTGCTTAACTATGGACTGGTTTTCTGTCAACGGGTTAAGGTGTAAAGATTCAGATTTTTAAGCATTTCAAGTTTTCTTTTGGTCCTAACATCTTGAAATTGAATCCATCTTTGTCGCCAGCTTAGTTCTAGTTAAATTTATCTCTATTTGTACTCCATTAAGTTCTCTTTATGGTCGTGTTTAGCGCTTGAATTAGTTTGAATTGAGTTGAGTTGTTGCTCCATTAATCTGTTTACTAGTTCCCTTGGTTTGCTATTGGAGTTTAAACCTTAAGTTTATTAAGTCTCTTGGTTTGGTTTTCTATATTGGTCGATACTAATCCTTGTTTTATTTCTTTGCATGAACAACACCCGAGCCTTTTGGGCTCCCTATTTTGCATCCCTTGGGCCACGGAGGCCCAAACTTCCTCTTCTTCGAGTCAGCCCAATTCTCAGGAGAAAGAAGCTGTTAAGCAAAGTTGCAATAGAA
>JAOTQR010145811.1:0-19892 GCA_025774065.1 Solanum ossicruentum
TCACTCAAAAAGATCTTAACTTGAGACAAAGAAGGTGGTTAGAACTTCTTAAGGATTATGATATGAGTGTGCATTATCATCCCAGTAAGGCTATAGTGGTGGCAGATGCTTTGAGTAGGGTGTCTATGGGTAGCCTAGCTCATGCTGATGTGGTGATAAAGAGGTGGCTAGGGAGGTGCATCGGTTGGCTAGATTAGGGGTTAGGTTGGAAGAGGTTGGTAATAGTGGTGTTATTGTTATTGATGGTTCTAAGTCTTCCTTGACTAATGAGGTGATAACAAAGCAAAATCTTAATCCCTCCTTAGTAGAGTTGAAGGCCTTGGTGAAAGAAGGCAAGGTGGAAGTTTTCTCCCAAGGGGGAGATAGTGTCCTTAGGTACCAAGGTAGGTTTTGTATGTCTTATGTTGATGGTTTGAGGGAGAAAATCCTCGATGAGGTCTATAATTCTTCTTATTCTTTCCACGGTTCAACCAAAATGTATAGAGATTTGAGGGATGTGTATTGGTGGGGAGGCATGAAGAGGGACATTGCCAAATTTGTTTCTGGTTGTCATAGTTATCAACAAGTTAAAGCCAGACATCAAAGGTCGGGTGGCCTAACCCAAAACATAGAGATTCCTACTTGGAAGTGGGAGGTGATTAAAATGGATTTTCTGGTTGGGTCGCCCAAGGCTAGAAAGGGCTTTGATTGCATTTGGGTTGTGGTTGATAGGATGAAAAAATTGACTTTCTACTGGTTAAGAGCACATATGGGGCTGAATATTATGCTAGGTTATACATTCATGACTTGGTGAGGTTGCATGGGATTCCTTTATCCATCATATCAGATCATGGTGCACAATTCATTTCACACTTTTGGAGGTATTTCCAAGGAGATCTTGGAACCAAAGTAAAGCTTAGTACGACCTTTCACCCTCAAATGGATGGCCAAGCTGAAAGGACTATCCAAACATTTGATGACATTCTTAGGGATTGTGTATTGGAGCTTAAGGGTAGTTAGGATGATTATCCTCCATTGATTGAGTTTGCATACAACAATAGCTATCATTCTAGCATCAGTATGACTCCTTTTGAAGCTTTTTATGGTAGACATTGTAGATCACCTGTTGGATGGTTTGAAGTTGGAGAGGTGGCTATGTTGGGATGAGATCTGGTTATGGAAGCTTTTGAGAAAGTTAGGATGATTAGAGAAAGGTTGAAAATAGCCAAAGCCACCCAAAGTCCTATGCCAATATGAGGAGAAGGGATCTTGAATTCAAGGTTAGTGATTGGATTTATTTGAAGGTATCACCCATGAAGGGTGTGGTACATTTTGGTAAAAAGGGCAAGTTGATCCTTAGATATGTGGGTCCTTATAGGGTGATGAGAAGAATTGGTAAGGTGTCCTACGAGTTGGATTTGACTAGAGAAATGGAATTGGTTCATCCGGTCTTTCATGTGTCTATATTGAGGAAGTGTGTGGGTGATCCTAATGTTATTGTGCCTCTTGATGCAGTGGGGGTAGTTGAAAACAACTTGACATATGAAGAGGTTCCAGTAGAGATCTTGGATAGGCAAGTGAAGAGGTTAAGGAACAAGGAAGTTGTTTCAGTTAAGGTCCTTTGGAGGAACTAACAAGTCGAAAGTGCTACTTGGGAGGCTAAAGCAGATATGCAAAAGCGATACCCTTATCTTTTCCACTCCACCAAATCCTAAGGTATTGATCTAAGTCCCCAATGTGATTTCAAGGCTTAATTCCATGCCTCATATCATTGCATACATCCATGTTTAAATTGACAAGTTCATGATGATTTTACACTTATGATGAGATTTTTGAAATGATGTTTAAGTGCTTTGTTGCATCCTTATGTGGGCTGAAATTATCATATTTGCATCTCCCATATACATATCTTTGACATTCGAGGACGAATGTTCCCAAGGGTAGATATTGAAATGACTCCAAAAAGTGCCCGAAAATATGCCTCGAAAGTGCCTGAAATCGTAATTTCCATATATCTCAAAATCAGTGCGCAATATTAAAAATTTGACTTCATATTCTTGTTCATGAGATCAAATTGAGTGGGAAATGGGTGCAACCCCGATTTTACATAAAAGGAATTGCAATTTCAAATTCACAAATATCGATTTCCAAAGAGCTTTCCGTGCCACTGGCGCGACACACCAGGAGCGCGCCACAATGTAAATTTTTCCTAGTTTTTCTATCTCGGTCCATATTTCACCTTTATATAATTCAAAATATTCTCCAATACTCATTCAAACAATTATCCAAATATTTTACTCCTAGATTCAAGTTTCAAAACTCATCCGGATCTTAAGGTTCTAATTCAAGCTTCAAGTGTCCATCTCCAATCTTCATTAATCTATTCTCCAAATCTAAGCTATGTCGGTTGTTTTCATAGGTTCCTTCACCCATGATACCCAAGATTCCTTTTACCCTAAAGTGCATGATTTAAAGTTGATTTACTCATGTGTCTTATGTATTATGAATTTCACTGCACACTAAGTTGGTGTTTCATGAAATAATGGTTGTGTTAGCATGTTTTGAGCTATGAATCTAAGATCTATTATCAGATTTGATGAAGGATTTTAGTGTATATTGCTTGAAGGTGTTACCAAGTATCTATTGATGGTTTTACAATGAATTTTCTAGCATGATTTCACTTTTGAATTGCATGGTTTTACACTAGTACACACACCCGCCAAGTGTTTGATAAAATGTCCGATTATGATTTCTTGAGGCATTGAAGGTCCAATGCATGTCTTATAAGATGAATGACTTTATGATGATGAAAGGAATGTATGTATATGATGATGAATGGAATTTCTATATATATGATGAAAGGAATGTATATGTATGATGATGAAAGGATGTATGTATATGATATTATCTCTATAGTGTTGGGGATGGCCAAGCCTCACTCGGGAGGTTGTAGGCCCGAATAACCTTGTTGAGGGGTTTGTACCTTGATCGCCTGGCTCGGGTGATAGCAGGCCCATGCAACCTTATCAGGGGGTTTGTACCTTGATAACATTTTTGGAAGGTTTGTACCTCATCAATCTTGTTGGAGGGTTTGTACCTCATCAACCTCATGAAGGGGTTTATGCCTCATCAACCTCTCCAAGGAGGTGGTAGGTCTTGTATTGCACTAATAATGGTTACTCCTTACACTAATATTATGTTCTTTACAAGCATGATTTTACTTCAATCATCATTCATACATGTCATATTGCTATATGTTCATTCTTTGCCTATGTTATGCATTTTGATTATGGTACTTATCACTTGTTGCATTGCATCTTACATTCTTAGTACATTCAACAAACTAATGCATACTCTGTGCCTACATGATGTCATCATGTAGGAAACTAAGCGCCTCTTGAGCATCTCCAACCATGTGGTTATACGATTTCACTCAAGCTTGTTTGTGAGTCCTCCATTCTGGTGACATTGCTTATGATCTCTTGTTATGTTCTAAAACTACTGAGTCCTCCATTCAAGGGATATTGCTTATGATCTCTTGTTATGTTCTAAAACTAGCTCTCCTTTATGTGATGTTGATTATAAGGGTGAGCTCGATTGCTTGTCTTGGCCCCCGCTCTTATCTATGTATTAGAGGTGTTGTTGGACATGTCATATGTAATGATATGAGCTTGACTCTCTCTTGACTCTTGTTGTTATAATATGAATGATGTCCCTTAGCCCTGATTATCCCTATTTCTACTCTTATGTTGCTATTTTATTGCTTCTGTGACCAAGGATGTGTAATGATGCGCTAAGAGGCTTGCTTGGAGTCCCTTTGGGTTCCCCTTGCGTAGTATCACATCTAGGCCCTAGGCTTGGGTCATGACATCTGATGAGTGAATACAAGATTCATGGGTAAGTCTGCAGACATCTTAGAGATTTCTATGGATTGGAATGCATCACAGCTAACAAAAGAAGAACTGAATATCTCTATCCTCGCTACCTGATGATACTTGATAGTGTAACACAATTTTGTTTTGATCTTTTGATTGGAAAGTGTAAAAAAGAAATTGGTAATTCCTACTATTTCGAGTAGGATGTCTCTCAATGCTCTTCCAAGATTGATTCTCTACTCATCGACTTAATCCCTCTTGAGCTGGATGTTCTATACATTTTTACTTTGAAAATCAACAAACAACCAAGGTCAATAGAACTAAAGGGGTGGGTTAAGCAAATCCTAGAAGCATCTCCAAGGATTCTTCAAAATTATCTGATCCTTATCCAAGGGCACTAGCAATCAATTATGCCCCAACTCAAAGAATTAATGTCATGATGGAACTCCTCTAGATCTTTCTCACCAGCATACCAAAGCGCTTTATCGATCGTGAAAAAATGAACCATATGTTGGCACATGTTGGAGTACTTACTAGGAAGATATCTATTCTATTTGAGGAGAGCTCTGAGACTAATATCAATGAAGCGGAATTTTCAGCTCCAGACTTGTGGCAAAAAATTGAACAAATGAAGGGAGATATCAAATAGGTTCTTGGAAAGTTCCAGAGTCATCTCAACTTTGCTTTCCCATGGATGATGGCTTCCTCTTCATGAATTTTCTACTCAGACATTTAAAGGATTTTCTCATTTCCAATGTCTATGGTGTTTATCTATCATAGGGATACTCTTATTTATTTGATTGAGTTGGAGATGGTTGATTTTGATGTGATCTTTGGTATGGATTGGATTCACGCCTCCTATGCCTCTGTTGATTGCCAAACTCGGATTGTCAAATTCCAGTTTCCAAAGGAGCCTATTATTGAGTGAAAGAGGGATTATGTTGCACCAAAGAGTAAGTTTATTTCTTACCTCAAGGCCGGATGACTGATTTCTAAGTGTTGTATCTACACCTTTTGTGAGTTATGTCTGATGAATTTGAGCCCCTTACTTTGGAGTCTGTCCGATTATGAGCAAGTTTCCTGAGGATCAGCCTGGAGTCCCTTCTAATAGGGAGATTGACTTCGGAATTGATATGCTTCCTGACACCTAGCCTATCTCTATTCCTCCATATGGGATGGCCCCTACGGAGTTGAAAGAGTTAAAGGAGCAGTTGAGGGATTTGTTAGAGAAAGGATTCATAAGGCTGAGTGTCTCTCCATGGGGTGCTCCGGTCTTCTTCGTGCGAAATAAGGATAGTTCCCTGAGGATGTGTATTGATTACCGTGAACTGAACAAGGTGACTATTAAGAATAAGCACCCCCTTACGAGGATTAATGATTTATTTGACCATTGGAGTGCCACTATTTTCTCTAAGATAGACCTCATATAAGGCTATCATCAGTTGAAAGTGAGAGAATATGACATCCTGAAGACGGCTAATCAAACTTGATATGGTCACTTTGAGTTCTTAGTATGTGTTTTGGGTCGACAAACGCACCCGTAGCCTTTATGGACCTGATGAACAAAGTGTTCAGGCAGTATCTTGACATGTTTGTCCTTGTGTTTGTTAATGATATTTTGTTATACTCTAGAGATGAAGAGAAGCATGCCAATTACCTTAGGATCGCTTTGAAGACACTCTGAGACAATTAATTATATGCAAAGTTTTCTAAGTGTGAATTTTGGCACAAATCTATGGCTTTCTTAGGTCATGTGATTTCTAGAGATGGAATTCGATTGGATACTCAAAAGATTGGGTCGATTAAGAACTGGTAAAGAATAACTTCACCTACTGATATAAGGAGCTTTCTGGGATTGCCTGGCTATTACTGGAGGCTTGTTGAAGGATTTTCATCCATATTTACGTGGTTGATCAAATTAACTCAGAAGTAGGTTAACTTTCAATCGTCTAATGAGTATTAGAAAAGTTTCCAAGAGTTGAAGGCGAGACTAACTACTGCATCAGTGTTGACCTTGCCTGATGCAATAGATGGGTTTGTGATTTACTGTGATACTTTGAGGATAGGATTGGGATATGTGTTGATACAGAAAGGAAAAGTTGTTGCCTATGCTTCTAGACAACTGAAGGTGCATGAGAAGTATTATCCCACTCATGACTTGGAGTTGGCAAGGGTAGTGTTTGCTCTCACGTTATGGCACCACTATTTATATGGAGCACATGCTGATGTATTCACAGACCACAAAAGCCTGCAATAAATCTTCACCCAGAAAGAGCTTAACTTGAGCCAGAGAAGATGGCTTGAATTACTTAAGGACTATGACATAAGCATCTTTTACCAACCAGGCAAATCTAATATGGTTGTTGATGCTCTTAGCAGGTTTTCTAGGGGAAGCACCACCCATGTGTAAGAGAAGGAGAGAGAGTTGGCAAAAAAGTCCATAGGCTTCCACGATTGGGCGTTCGATTAGATGAATTGGATGAAGGGGGAGTTCTTGTATATAATGGATCTGCATCATCTCTGGTAGTAGAGGTGAAGTAGAAACAAGATCAAGACTCTATTGTATTACAGCTGAAGGAAGATGTCCATAGGCAGAAGGTAATGACTTTCGCCAAAGGGGGAGATAGACTATTGAGGTGTCAAGGAAGATTATGTGTTCCTGATGTTGATGGTGTTAGAGAGGGGATCATGGCAGAGGCCCATAGTTCTAGATATTCCATCCATCCAGGGTCAACTATGATGTACCATGACTTGAGGGAAGTTTACTGATGGAATGGAATGAAGAGAGATGATGTTGTGTTCGTTTCCAAGTGTTCGAATAGCCAACAAGTCAAAGTCGAACACCAAAGGCCATGTGGAGTAGGTCAAAAATTTGAGATTCTGGAATGGAAGTGGGAGATGATTAACATGGACTTTGTCACCGGTTTGCTAAGGTCTTGCAGACAACATGACTTGATTTGGATTATAGTGGATTGGATGACTAAGTCTGCGCACTATAGTAAAGACAATCGATACCACGAAGAATTATGCCCGACATTTGATAAGTGAGATTATTAGGTTGCATTATGTCCCTTTGTCCATCATATCAGATAGAGGAGCCTAATGCTCCATCTAATTTTGGAGATTTTTTCAAAAGGGTTTGGGTACTAAGGTACAGCTTAAAACTGCCTTTCACCCACAGACAGATGGAAAGGCGAAGCATACTATTCAAACCTTGGAGGATATGTTGAGAGCCTGTGCCATTGACTTTAAGGGTAATTTGGATGATCACTTACCTTTGATTGAGCTTGCCTACAACAATAGCTTCCATTCGAGCATCCATATGGCTCTATATGAAGCACTATATGGGAGGAGGTGTAGGTTGCTGATTGGATGGTTTGAAGTAGGTGAAGCAAAGTTGATTTGGCCAAACTTGGTTCACCAAGTTACGGAGAAGGTGAAGATCACTCGAGAAAGGTTGAGGACTACGTAGAAAAGATAGAAATCCGATGCAAATGTTAGAAGAAGGGACTTAGAGTTTGAGGTTAATAATTGAGTGTATTTGAAAGTGTCGCCCATGAAGGGTGTGATGAGATTTGGGAAGAAAGGGAAGTTGAGTTCGAGCTACATTATCCCTTATCTTATCATAAAAAGAGTGGGCAATGTGGCGTATGAGTTGGAGCTACCATCAGATTTAGAGGTCATTCACCTAGTCTTTCATATTTCCATGCTCAAGAAGTGTTTAGGAGATCCAAAATTTGTTGTACCTATTAAGAGTATAAGAGTGAGAGACAACTTGAGTTGTGAGGAGGTTCCTGTCCAAATCCTTGATCATCAGGTTCAAAAGTTGAGAACTAAATAGGTTGTATCTGTCAAAGTACTATGGAGGAACCAATTTGTAGAAGAAGCTACTTGGGAGGCTTAGGAGGACAGGAAGACCAAATATCCTTATATTACTTGAGAGGCTAAGGAAGACAGGAAGACCAAATATCCTCATTTATTCTTACCTGCCGATGATGAAAGAATTGATAGTAATGAATTTCCTCTAAAATCTTAAATTTCGATTTCCTTAAGTCCTTTAATTCCCCATATGATAGCCGATAAAGTTCTAGAGTCTGAGTGAGGATTAATGTGATTTGTTGATTGTTTTGCTTGCTAAATTTCTTGATTGGTTGATTGCATGGGTGAGATAAGAGCTGCTTGATTATTAGAGTTCACAGGGAGATTCATGCCTTGACCAAATTCTATCCTTCTCTTCATTCGAGGATGAATGATCCCAAGGGGGAGATAATGTAACACCCCTTAATTTCTTCCTATCCGATTTGGTTAAGTATGTGTAGTGGATTGCTGAGAAAATAATTGAGGAAAGCTACAGAAGCAATTCACAAGAGAGATATACAAGTCATAGAGAGGTTTACGACTCATAGACTGTGGTTTCATATGAAATTCCAATATTTCAGACTGTAGGTTCATCTTTTGGCGAGAAGGAGTTTACGACTTGTAAACCATATTACGACTCATAAGATAAGGTTTTGTACTTAATTCCAGTGATTCAAGTTTTAAGTTTCTTCAGTTTATGAGATGGGTTTATGACTCATAGAACACAGTATGACTCGTAGAGAGGGGTTTCATGTTAAATTCCAGCAACTCAAATTTTTGGAGACTTTTAATCTACGAGAGGTATCTACGACTTGTAGAGTACTCTAAGACTAGTAGATGGGGTTTCGTAGATCCAGTCAACAATAATAATGAGGGGAAAATTTTTTCATTCCACTACCTATACCATTAAACCCTAGACGGATTTGGCTTGAATAAAACTTGAAAGCATAACCCTAAGGGCATTTTTCCCATTCTCCATGCTTAGGTTTTCTTGAGAGAAAAATGAGAGGAGAAGGGGCTAGGGTTTTTCAATTCAAGAGCAAGGATTGCTTGAGATTCGATTGTTTCTTCATCCCCAAGTATGTAAGGCTTACCAAAGTGTGAAATTCTTTTCTTCACATGCCCCTTTCCATTATCTTGAGTCTAGAGTTGAGCTTTGAGAAACTTCCACTATATTAATACTATATCCTTGCATTCATCATGATGGACCTATTTTACTATATGTGATGATTGCTATATTGCATGAACATTGACATGAAATTTAATATGTATTAATTCTTGATAGCATGAACCATAAATCAGGTGTTTTTATGAAATTCTATTCATATTGTTGAGTGTTTGAGTTGATATAAATTAAGCATTGAACATTTTGAGTTGAGTAAATCAAGTATGATTGAGTATGAGGAGCATGTTGCATTAAGTCATATATTACTCTATATGATTATCTTACTTGCAATAGCATAATGAGTCAAATTGAGTGAGTTTAAATGACCATTGAGTTTGAGTTGAACTTGATTTGTTTGCATTGATTGAATGAGATGATGAGGAATTTAGTTGAGTTGCGTATTTAGGATTGAGTTGATTGATGATTTGACCATGATTTAGTCTTGCGAGAAGTATCGAGCACTGAGCGGGAGTGAGTACACTTCTACTTTAACCCATAGAACTACGTTCCAATATAGGATAGTCGTTACAACTAATCTGGAGACTCTTGTCCCGCAAGTGAACATTTATCCTGGATCCATGAGAGAGTTGATCGCCCATTTCCATGGCAACTTAATGGGGGGCGTGGCAACGATGCTGATTCGTTGCGCAGCACCAAGTTATAGGTGGTGGGATGAGGATGTCAGCTAAGAGAAACTCCTAAGCAACATTGATAAGCATGACCTCTTCAAACTGAGTTTATTGTTACTGAATATATTTTCTGAGTATACTTGAAAATCATGATTTACTTCAAACTTGCATATTGAGTCGAGTATGAGTTGTTGAGTCGAGATGAGTGAGTCCAGTTTTAATTTTATTGAGCTATTTCAAAAACTACTGTATTCCATGTATTGACGTCAATTTGGGCCTGCATCTTTTCATGATACAGATACAAGTGATAGAGGACTTGAGCCCACGCATCGTTGAGGTCCAGATTAGTACACTTCAAGAGTTCGTGAGCCCTCTTTACCATCCGGAGGAGCTTTTTTAGTTTATAAGTTGGTTTGATATCTTTTTCTTTCTTTGATTAGGGTGTTCAAGGTCTGTCATGACACTATCGTAGATTGATGAGTAGAGGCCTCATAGACATTGGAGTAAAGGATTTTGAGGAGCTTTATGTATCTAAACTTTTTTTCATTTATAAATTTTGATACAATATAGTTATATTTTCCTTATATTATGTCTCCCTGATTGAGTTATTTCTTCCGCTATTGAGTACAATGTGACGATGAAGACAAATGGTTCAGTCGGGGGCTAGCAATAGTCTCTGAGTACCATCCACGCCATGGGTACCCTCTCGAGCTGTGACAATGTAGTGCAAGCAAGATACTCGTATATAGTAATGTATGTGACTCAATGCAACATGCTTCTCATATTCAATCATAATCAAATTATTTAACTCAGATACTCAAACTCAACCTCATTAATCATGCATAAAATTTTATAAAATCATCAAATTTGGGCTCATGCTATCAAGTACAAAACTCTACCCCATTGTCATATAATAATTATGTGATCCAGCAAATCTTCTTAATTTATTAAGAGTATTCGTAATGAATGTAGAATTTTAATATTAAGCTAATAGAATTTCTCAACTCTCAACCAATTTTTCAAAATCTTAACTTAAGAAGATGAACGGGTATGTGGAAGAAGGTATCCCACACTTTGGTAAGCCTTACATACCTGGGAATAGAAGAAGCAATTAAACCTCAATCGGTCCTAGCTTCTTCTATTCTCCTCTAGTGCTCTCAAGAACCCTTGAATGAAGAAAGGTGAGTAATACCCTTAGGGTTCTATTCTAAGGCTTTATTCAAGCATAAAATGACTAAGGATTTAATAGAATAGGGATTGGAATAGACAAAAATACCCCTCATTAAAACTGTCGGACATACCCCTAATTAAAACTGTCATCCGAGTCTACAAGACCCCATCTATGAGTTGTTGATTATAGTACGAGTCATAGACAACCTATCATAAGCCAAAGGGGTCGTAAAATTAACTCACTGGAATTTACCACAAAACTTGTCTCTACTAGTCGTAAAACATTTTAGGGTCACAAACTCCTCTTGTAAATAAGGGGGTCCAGAAACTTGAATTATTGGAATTTGTCATGAGACATTCTTTACAAGTCATGACATGCTTTGCGAGTCATATACCACTTCATATATATAGGCCTCAAACTTAAAAAATTTCACCAAGTCATCTGGGGTTTTGTGAGAGCCATTCTACGAGTTGTAAACCTGTCTATGAGTCCTAAATAGGTCTCGTGAACCTTTCTCTGTAGCTTTTCTCAACAACCTCTGCATTTCCACTCTAGATCAGGTAGAAGGAATTAGGGGGTGTTGCATTATCTCCCCCTTGGGATCATTATCTCCCCCTTGGGATCATTCGTCTTCAAATGAAGAGAACTCTAGGGATTTAGGTAAAGGCACTAATCTTCCTATGGACTCTAACAATCAACCAAGTCTCACCTTACTAATGCAATCAACAAATTAGGATTTTTCAGTAAGTAAAACAATCAAACAGTCAAGAAATCACATTAATCCTCACTTGGATTCTAGACCTCTATCGTCTATCATATGGAGAATGAAAGGAGGACTCAAGGAATGAATATTCAAGGATTTAGAGAGAAATTGTTATGATCAACTCTCTCATCATCCGTAGTCATGAACTAATGAGGGTGTTTGGCCTTCATGTCCTCTTCTGCTCCTACGTAGCTTCTTCTATGAATTGGTTCCTCTACAATACTTTGATAGATGCAATCTCTTTCATTCTTAACTTGCGAGCCTAATGATTAAGCATTTGAACATGAATATCTCCTTATAATTCAGACTGTCTTTCACTCCAATACTCTTGACAGGCTCAACTAAATGTGGATCTCCCAAACATTTCATAAGCATAGAAATGTTGAAGACTTGGTGGATGGCCTCTATTTCTAATGGCATCTCTAACATGTAAGCCACATTTCCCACTCTTTTTATGATCTGATAAGGGACAATGCACCTTGGACTTAGCTTCCCTTTCTTTCCGAACCTCATCACTCCTTTCATGGACAACACTTTCAAATACACCCAATCATTGACCTCAAAATCTAAGTCTCTTCTTCTAACATCTGTGTAGGATATCTATCAACTCTGTGTAGCCCTCAACCTTTCTAGAATGACCTTCACCTTCTCCATAGCTTGGTGAACCAAGTCTAGTCCAATCAACCTTGCTTCCCCTACACCAATCTGTAACCTACACCTCCTCCCAAAAAATGGCTTATATGGGACCATGTGAATGCTCGAATGAAAGCTATTATTGTAAGCAAACTTGATCAAAGGCAAGTGGTCATTCCAATTACCTTTAAAGTCAATTCCATAGACTCTTAATATATCCTCCAATGTCTGAATAGTACATTCTGCTTAGCCATCCGTCTACCAGTGAAAGATAGTGCTAAGGTGCACCTTCGTACCCAAACTCTTCTGAAATGATCTCCAAAACTGAGTAGTAAATTGAGCTCTTTTATCCAAAATGATGTAAAAAGCGACTCCATTTAATCTAACGATCTCTTTTATGTAAAGTCGGGCATAATCCTCTGCAGTGTTAGTCATCTTAACCGTCAAGAAATGTGCAGATTTGGTCATCCAATCAATTATTACCCACATTGATTCATGTTATCTGTGGGACCTCAACAAGCCTATGATGAAGTCCATGTTAGTCATCTCCTATTTCCACTATGGATTCGCAAAATTCTGAGCTACGCCACATGGCCTTTGGTGCTCAACTTTAACTTGTTGGCAATTTGAGCACTTGGAAACAAACTTGGGAATGTCTCTCTTCATCCCACTCCACGAGTAGACTTCCCTCAAGTCATAGTGCATCCTAGAAGACCCTAGATGGATGGAATGTCTAGAACAATGGGTCTTGACCATGATTCTCTCTCGAACACCACCACTATCTAGAACACACAGTATGCCTTGATACCTCAATACTCTATCTCCCCCTTTGGTGAAAGCCATCACCTTGTGCTTATGCACATCCTCCTTCAACTGCAATAAGACAAGATCTCGATCTTGTTTCTCCTTCACCTCCACTATTAGAGATGATGCATAACCATTATACACAAGAACTCCTCCTTCGCCTGATTTGTCTAATTGAACTACCAATCGTGCCAATCTGTGAACCTCCTTGGCTAACTCTCTTTTCTTCTCCTCCACATAGGCAGTGCTTCCCATGGACAACCTGCTAAGACCATCAACAACCACATTAGCTTTACATGGATGGTAGAGGATGTTCATGTCATAGTCTTTGAGCAACTCAAGCCATCTCTTATGTCTCATGTTAAGATCCTTCTGGATGAAGACATATTGCAGGCTCTTATGGTCTGTGAATACATCCACATGTGTTCTATATAAATGGTGGTGCCATAGCTTGAGACGAAACACCACTGTTGCCAACTCCAAGTCATGAGTGGGATAGTTCTTTTCACGCACCATAAGCTGTCTAGAAGTGTAGGCAACGACCCATCTGCATCAAGACACATCCTAACCCCACTCTCGAAGCATCATAGTAGATGATAAATCATTCATCCCATCAGGCAAGGTCAACATTGGTGTGCGGTAGTTAACCTCGTCTTTAGCTCTTGAAGCTTTTTCACAATCATCATATCATTGCCACTTGACCTTTTTCTGTGTCAATTTGGTCAACGATGAAGATATAGAAGAGAACCCATCAAAAAACCTTTGGTAGTAGCCAGCTAATCCCAGAATACTCCTTATCTTGGTTGGTGAGGTTGGTCTAGGCCAGTTCTTCACCACCTTAATCTTTTAAGTATCCACTCAAATTCCATCTGCAGATCCACATGACCCAAGAAAGACATGGATTCGAGCCAAAACTCACACATAGAAAATTTTGTATATAACTCATTATCTGTGAGCATTTGTGAAATGATTTTGAGATGATCTGCATGCTCCTCCTCATCTCCAGAATACAGCAGAATAGCATCAATAAAAATGATCACAAACATGTAAATATACTATCTGAATACTCATTCATCAGGTCCATAAAGGCTGCAGGTGCATTTGTCAACCCAAACGACATCACCAAAAACTCAAAGTGATTTATCATGTTCGGAAAGGAATCTTCAGGATGTCACACTCCCTCACTTTCAATTGGTGATAGCCTGATCTGAGGTCTATCTTATAGAAAATAGTAGCATGCTGAAGTTTGTCAAACAGGTCATCAATCCTCAGAAGGGATACTTATTCTTGACTGTCACCATATTCAACTGACAATAGTCAATACACATCCTAAGGGATCCATCCTTCTTTCGCATGAACAAGACCGGAGCGCCCATGGAGAGACACTCGTCCTTATAAATTCTTTTTCTTACAAATCCCTCAATAGATCCTTCAACTCTTTCAACACTGTAGGGGCCATTCTGTATGGTGGAAAGCAAGCAGGCTGGGTGGAAAGGAAGAACATCAATTCCGAAGTGGATCTCCCTATTAGAAGGGACTTTGGGCGGATCCTCAATAAACTCACTCACGATTGGGATTGACTCAAGAGTAGGGACTCAACATCATTAGACTTGAATCACATGAGGTGGTAACTACATCCCTTAGAGATTAGTTTTCTGGCTTAGAGGTAAGAAATAAACTTAACCTTTAGTGTAACAGAACCTCTCTTCCACTCAATAATAAGCTCATTCGAAAACTAAAATTTGACAGTCCGAGTTTGACAATCAACAGAGACATAGTAGCAGTAAAGCCAGCCTATACCAAGGATCATGTCAAAATCGACTATCTCTAACTCAATAAAATCAACAAAAGTATCCTTATGATAAATAGATACTACACAATCTCTATAGATTCTCTCAGGTTGAATAAACTCACCTATAGGAGTGGAAACAAAAAATGGCTCAAGCAAGAACTCAGAAAGAATATGAAATCTACTCGCCAGATATGGCGTCACACAAGAAGAAGTTGCACCTGGACAAGTAAAGAATAACAAGGAAAGATAAAGATTGTAAACATACCCATCACAACATCTGGTCCAATCTCTTGGTCCTATCTGTTCCCCATTTTATACAGACGATTTATCCCACTGCCTGCCCCTAGTGCAACACCTTTCTGGATACCCCTTGTTGGTGGTGCTGTGGTAGAAGATTGGGCTTTATTGCCCCATTGAAAATGGCCCGGTTGGCCACATTTGTAGCAAGCATTCCCTTCGTCTTTACATTTTCTCAGATGTATCTTGTCATTTTTCCCACAAGGTGGCTTCCCTATAGATCCAAGAGTTACACTTGCCTGAGACTGTGCACCCTGTGCCCTAAAGTTTAGCTGACCTTGGGACTTATGACCATACCTATCACTCAGGTTGATGCACTTGCTGAACATAGTGCATAGCTAGAGGGCCTCTTCTAGAATAGTACTTATCTCCCTTACCCTGCTTGGCCTGACTAGGCTCAAACCCTACTGATATGGCCTTCTTACTCAGATACTCCTCTCTATCCTTCATCTTATCTTCTAAAGTCTGATGGGCATGCACCATCATCCTAGATATATCCATAGCTGGTATCAGCAATGCTGCCTTGCACTCTCTCTTCACCTGTCTACCGAACCCAGACACAAATTTCCTCATCCTCCCCCTTATACCCTGGACCATCTTTAGGGCATACATGGATAGTTAGATGAATTTCAAGTCGTATTATTTAACAGTTAGCCCCTCTTGTTTTAGATTCATAAACTCCTCAACCTTCGCCTCTCTCTACTGTTGAGGGAAGAAATGATTGAGGAAGCCACTCTTGAATGTATCCCAAGTAGCAAGTTGAGAATCCTCACTGCGACTCTCTTCCTACTAATTGTACAAAATGTTAGCCACATCTTTAAGCTGATAGGGAGTAAGCTCAACTCCCCGAGTCTCAATCGCAAGTAGTATTTAGTACTTTCCACATATCATCAATAAAGTTTTGAGGGTCCTCCTAAACCTTAGGCCCAATGTAGACAGGTTAGTTTATCCTCATAAAGTCTCTCAGTCTGGTGGCATCTGTTGGCTAATGGGAGCTAGAACTAGGAGTCTATGAGCCCAAGTTCCCGCTCTGGGTAGCTATTAACTGTGTGATCATAGTGCTAGATCCTTTGAAGTTAGCCTCTGTTGTATGAGCAGGTGGAGCGGTAGGTGTTATAGGAACTCTGACCGATCGACCTCAGCCCCTCATTTCCATTTTACGAGGCACCTTTGAAGTAAGGTTCTTGGCATTGCTAGCTGAAGCATTCCTCTTGGTTCTGGTGCATCTAGGAGGCATAATATGCAAGCGCGTGATGCATGAGTTAGAAAAGAGTTTTGTAGAGTTTTAACTCTATCAGACGAACCCAGAACACAAGAAACGAAGACAATTCCTAATGTCCTATAGCCTTCTGCTTATGTAGTATGGTACATAACACACCTATAAACAAGACTCTTCTAGACACGACTTCATAGACTCCCTAGGGCTCTTAAACTCTGTGTTCTGACACATAGTTTATCACGCCCTAGGAGGGTACCCATGGCGTGGCCAGCACTCAAAGACTATTGCTAGCCACAAAGTGAACTACTTGGCCTCATTGTTACATCGTACTCAACAACGAAAGAATAATGCTCAAGTAAAAGGGGATCATGAGAATGAACATAACTCAACTAGCTCATAGTTTCTAATGAATAAATTTGGAATGCAAAATACTTAATAATATCCTCTACTAAGTGTCTATGAATCCTCTACTCAACTATCTATACTGTGTTATGACAGGCCATGAACACCCCAAATCAAAAAAAGAAAGAATATCTTAATGAACTCATAAGATAAGGAGCTCCTCCAGAAAGCAAAGAGGGCTCATCAACTCTGGAAGTGTATTGATATGGACCTTAATGATGTACGAGTTGAAGTCCTCTATCGCCTGTATCTGCGTCATGAAAAGATATAGGCCCAAATGGATGACAGTACATGGAATATACTAGCATGTAATATAGCTCAAAAGTAAAGTTCAACTCACTCATCCCGACTCAATAACTTATGCTCAGCTTAGTACATGCAAGTGTGAAGTAAATCATGCTTTTCAAAATATACTCAGTAAAAATAGAGTTAATTTAAAATATCATGCTCAATAAATGTTAATCAGGAGTTTCTCTTAATCAAAAGCCACATCCCATCACCATTAGTTTGATGATGCACAACGAAGGTGTGTCGTTGTCAAGCCCGCCCTTAACTTGCCATGGAAAAGGGCAATCAACTCTCTATTAGATCCATAGTAAATGTCCACTTGCAGGACAAAAGTTACCAGAACAAGCTGTATGACTATCCTACATTGACAACGTAGTTTTGTAGGTTAAAGTAGATATTTATTCGCTCCCCGCTCGGTGCTTGGTGCTTGATACTCATATCAAGATGGAAACATACTCAACTCATCAATCAACTCAATCCTCAATGCTAAGTCAATCAACTAAAAACTCAACCTCATTGGGTTCGCATCTAAACTCATCTCAGTTACTGGTCAACTAAGTCAATCAATGCAGACAATAAAACTCAAGTTAGACTTAAACGACCATTTAGACTCAGTCAACTTGACTCATCATCTAGTACAAGCAAGATACTCATATATAGTAAAGTATATGACTCAATGTAACATGCTTCTTATAAGCAATCATACTCGAATTACTTTACTCAGACACCAAACTCAACCTCATTAATCATGCATATAATTTCATAAAATAATGAAATTTGGGGCTCATGCTATCAAGTATAAAAAGACTAGCTCAATGTCATACAATAATTATGTGATGCAGCAACTCTTCTTAGTTTATCAAGATAATTCATAATGAATGCAGAATTTCAATATTAAGATGATAGAATTTCTCAAAATCTCAACTCCTTTATCCAAATCTTGACTCAAAAAGATGAAGGATCATGTGGAAGAAGGTATTCCACACTTTGGTAAGCCTTATATACCTAGGAATAGGAGGAGCAATCAAACCTAAATTGATCCTCGCCCTTGAATTGGAAACCTTAGCTTCTTCTTTTCTCCTCTAGTGCTCTCAAGAACCCTTGAATGAAGAAAGCTGAATAATACCCTTAGGGTTCTATTCTAAGTCTTTACTCAAGCCTAAAACGACCAAGGATTTAAGGGAATAGATATTGGAATGGACAAAAACACCCCTCATTAAAACTATTGTCCGAGTCTATGAAACTCCATCTACAAGTCATAGATCATTTTATGGGCGTAAATAACCTCTCTTAAAATAAAAGGGTTCTAAAATTAACTCATTTGAATTTACCACAAAACCCCTCTCTATGAGCTGAAAATCATTTTATGGGTCGTAAACTCCTCTCATAAACAATGGAGGCCAGAAACTTGAGTTACTAGAATTTATCACGAAATATACCTATAAGTCGTATCCTATTTCGTATATATTGGCCTCAGACTTAGAAAATTTCACCAAGTCATCTGGGGTTTTAAGAGACTTATTCTACGAGTCGTAAACCTATTTATGAGTCATAAATGTCTCTCGTGAACCATTTGTTGCAGCTTTTCTCAGCAACCTTTGCATATGCACTCCAGATCAGGTAGAAGGAATTTGGGGGTGTTACAGTAACACTCATGATGACGTTCGCGCTCCAATTAGAAAGTGGTCATTATCAGCAATTAATATAACCAAGGTTAGGGTCGAATCCATAGAGGGCTTAAATACTAGACTTCACTACTACTCATTTCTAGTGTTTATGAGTACAATCTCTAAATGTAGAGGAGAGGAGTTTTGTGATTCAAAAATAAAATAAAATAAACACTAACTATAATGCAAGAAAGCACTCAATTTTGGGGACAACTCTGGAATTGTGTTCCCTATGGCTTGTTGACTCGATTACTCTGGATAACATAACTATAACTGGTGATTTGAATGCAGGACGGTAACTTAGGTTCTTCTGGCCTCCTTGTGAACGTGAAGGTCGAATTTCACCATGGTGCTTGGTCAGCCACCATGTCATGCCAACTAATCATTACTAATAGTCCCAGTCAACCTCCTCTTTGTCAGGTTTGGTTAATTAGATGAAAACACATCAATTGAATTATGTCATCTACTTCCATTGTCGTATGAGTCACTACCTTGGTCAGGATTGTGATAATAGGCAGGGTTTGGTGTTAGTCACCACCAAACAACGATAAAAATGAAGGAAAAAAGATAATTCATGCAAAACCCCAATCCTAAAAGTACAAGAAACCTAGGTTATTTCGAGTCAACTACCCATGGTTCCCAAAACCCCAAGTTGTGGGTGCTTAGCTACTCATGGCTAAAGCAAAACACACAAAAATGCACATGATAGACATAGTTGAGAGTTTTACTAATAACAATGAAGAGAATGGACACCACAAGTTGCAAACCCACAAGCTTGATTGATCAACAATGAGTACAAGGTAAGATTTGCAATCCCCAAAAAGGCTTTTCTAATAGAGAACAATAAACTACTCTAAAAAACTAAGAGATGCCTCAAAATGTAATGGTAGATTATCTACTGGTCGAACTCCCTCTCAAAACCCTAGCTTAAACTATATATAACATTTACAAAATAACCCTAAAATTTAAACAAAAGACAGCTGGCAGCTGATAAGTCTCATAGTTACAACTCGTCGGATGACCTGCGAGTCGTAGTCGGGGGATCGTATCAGGTCCTTAGCATATTGGACTGAACTGGTGTGACTCATATGTATGAGTCGTTGCTTGATCTTTGACTCGTATGTTTGTCTTGTAGTCTTGGTCTTCAGTATTTGGTCCAACATTTTTGGCTTTCTGATTCTTGCAATGATTACACCTATACGAGTTGTAGTGTGTATTATGACTCGTAGGATGTCCTTATAGGAGTGACCATCACTTGGCAATTTCTAAATTTTGCCTCTGATTCTGACTATGACACAACTCTACAACTGTAGCTTGAGCTATGATTCGTAAGTTGGCTCGTGTGTATAT